>CATIWF010130671.1:0-99149 GCA_949630135.1 Balakata baccata
GACTAATCCGAATTATCTTTTCAAAATGGCTCATAATCACAATTTTATTTATAAAAATATATTCCATATATATATTCATTTCTGCCGATTCACTTTTCAATTCTACTGATATCTTTTTCAATGCCCTACCTTCTACAACAAACGTACACCACGAAACTGATTTCTTCAATATTACGAGCAAACTGATTTGTTCGACTGCTAAGTGTTAAGAAAACAACAATAGAAGAATTGTTAATTCAATATTCAAATAAAAAGATAAGTGAAATGAAGAACAAATCTGAGACCTGTATTCTGCACAGTGTCCTTAAGATAAATTCGCCTCCTACCACCGGTGTTTAGAATAACTGACATTTGCCTTCCAAGATACAATAAATTTCAAATAGTTGTTGAATACACAACACCTACTTACAGCGAACTGAGTATTTATCATGCTCTCTATTACTTAATAAGAAGAAAAACAAGGAAGAAAAAGACTTTGCCTACAAGAACTAAAATCAACTCTCAAAAACTTCTTTACAACACAAGCCAAAAACTCCTATCTATACTAGATGGAGGAGACATGAAATTAACTATGATTAATTTCTTTTAAAGATTGTCAATAATATCACTGTAACTCTCAAATAATGGTAAAATTATTATTTAAAATATGAGAAAATAAAATTCCAAAAGACAAAAAGTTTAAAAGACTAATCTTCACACGGGCGTGTGGATTAGCCATGCATACACTGCAGCACAATAACACGACCGAGAGTGTTGCTTCAATTTCCAGAAATAAAAAAAAAAGTTGGGCTTGGTCTATACCATGAGATTTTGGACCAAAATTCGTGTACGCAGGGCGCACACCAACTCATTGGCTTATTCCGGACTATGAATTTACACCCCCCTGTGCCTGAGCACGCGAAAGAGAGCATTCAATTTTACTTTCTTACTCATGTAAGAATAAATCTTAATATATAAATATAAATCTAACTTCACATTTTAATGATGTAGAACAAACAACTCTCACTTTCATTTTTCCTCTTTATATCTCTTTATCAGTGAGCTTATTTTGAGCTTCAATTTTCATTCACACATTTTTCATTTTGAGCATATAAATACATTAATTCATAGTTCTCATGTCAATGAACATATATCCGATTTTTTTTCCAAAACCGAGATGTGAGACCCCACCCAAATGATCATATCAAAATGGCTCATAATCGTAATTTTTCCAGCTCACTTGCAAACATATCTAGGCGGGATTAAATATATGACAGGGTTACCTGATATTGTAATAATTGTTGATCAGCAAGAAGAATATACGGCTCTTCAACACTAAGCTTCCTTATATGATTTGCTTTGTCTATAGTCTGTCTCTCTTTCTTTCTACTTCTTCATATTTGTCCTACTTTTTCATTCTCATTCTCTAGAATACTACCTTACCACCGATTAATCTGATGGTGAAATTTATATATATTAAAAGACGTTGGAGGCTTCGGTGGGTGTATAACTATAGTTTTTTTTTTTTCAAAACTACTAAAACTTTTATTTTTTATATATTTGTAGAAATTAAATTTAGGGGTAAGGATCTTAATTTGATAATGGAAATTGTTGCTGCTAAAACTATTGTAATTCTGGATAGGAATGTTGGACGCCGGTATAGGGATTAGGGACGGAGGAGGTCCAGGCAGCACCCTCTATACATTTTTCTTCTTTTGTTTTGTTTTTTCAATTTTCATTACATTAGCGAAATGTGATTAGAATTTTCAATTTTTTATTAGATTACGGAAATGTGATTCCAGCCATAGGACTATAAGAGTTTCATGATTCTTTGTTTTGTACTTTTTGGTATATTTTAGGATGTGTTTTGAATTTAGATACTTTTGTAATTTAGAAGTTTTTCATAGGTTTGAAAAAAGACTTTAAATGAATGTGATATTGTAATATTTTAAGTGTTTTTTGGTATTTAATTGGGAAGTTTACAATGCAAAAAATGTTTAAAATATTACAATAATACGTAAATTCAAAAAGTGGTATATTTTAAGTATATATTAGTTCTATATATTTTAGAATTACCTGGATATTTCTTGGTTCGGTATTCCTCGAGAATAATTCGAGAATATTTTGAATATACCTTAAAAATTTTTTGGTAATTTAAAAAAGAAAGAAAAGAATAAACAATTAAATAACACAATAATTAATAAAAAAAATTATAAGCTTTTACCCAGTTGAAGTTTAGCTATAGAAGCTGCTCTTCTGGGTTGTAGTACAAGTTCAACCATAATTGAACAAGATAAACCAATGAAAGTTTCAGTAATTCTTATAAACCAAAAAAAAAAAAAGTTTCAGTAATTCTTGCTATAGCAAGATCCAGATAGGGTCGCAAAACCTAGAGAGAGAGCACATTTCAAAGCTGGCATAAAGCCTTTTGCCGCTTAATTTCAAGGACCAGTTGAAGAAACCATTGTGCTTGCTTGATGTGTTTGATATCCCTTCATTTTCTTGAAATTGATGGCTTGCAACGGAGGAATTTGATGCAAAATCGGAAGAAAAGAGAAGACAAATCTTTTCCACCCACCAGTGAAAATCAGTGGCCGAGCAGTCGTGCACTATCATCTTTTCTCAATAGTTGGTTGCATTCGCCATTGAAGTGATTGAATTCAAGATGATGTAATTGTGCCAGCATCCACCTCCAATCTCATATTCAGTCTCTCTATCAGGTGCTCTGATTTTGAAAAGAGAAGAAAAGCTAAATTTGAAAAAAAAAATAAAAATGGGAAAAAAAGAGAGTTCAAAATCCTCAATTTAATGCCCAGTATAGTTATACTTCTTTTTTTACAAGGTTCAGATTTTATTTTCATTTATAATATACTTTTGTGTTAATTTTTTTTTAATTTTTATTGGTAACATATTATTAATTTAGTCCACAAATATAAATATAATCCAAATTTAAATTTGTAGCACAAATGTTATGGGCGAAATAATGATATTCAATGAAATTTTTTAGTATATGATTTATATGAATAATGATCAGTTCATGGACAAAAGGAACTCATTTCGCCCTTTTGTCTCTCAATTTAAACATCATTTAAAAAGAAAACAAACAACTAAATAGAAAGTGTTTGAAACTATTGAAACAAATTTTAATTTTTTATAAGCTCATTTTTTCAAATCTAATTCTAAAAAAAAACCATAATTTTTACCATAAACAGTTTTCAAAATTAAAAAAAAAAAAAAGTCATTTATTTTTCTCTATCAAACTCATAAAGAACAAAAAGAAAAAGGAGAAAACTAAAATTATATGGATAAAACTAGGGACAAATACTGAACATCATCCTTTCTAAATAACATGTATAAGTTTTGGCAACTCAAGTCAGTAGTTTAGCTGCTGATCCTACGGGATAAAAGAATCAAATAACAAAAGGGCGGGGGAAAAAATCTACATTTATCTCAGGACTAAAAGGATTAAGCTCCAAACATGTTAAAGAATCAATAGAAACAAAAAAAAAAAAAGGTACTGCAAGTTTCAACAGCTCCTTCCCACCATTTTTTTTTTTTGGTAAAAAACTACAATTTTACCCTAAGACCTAGTGGCAAATATTTAACATCCTTTTAGTTTTTGTTGTAGAAGAGCTACAATCACATTTTCTTTTGACTTCAACCCAACACATCTTAGAACATAGACCCGCAATCTTCTATTTTAGAAGATATCAGAAAACGGGGAAGAGACCGAAAAAAGAAAAGAACAGAAAAAAAGAGGGAACTTTAGGGTTGGGAAGAGGAGGGGAGAAGAAAATGGAGAATCTAGCTGCCAGCCCGGCAATGAAAACAAGTTGCTTCCTCGTGGATCCTTCGACAGCCACATCTGGAGCTTGATATGATATATATCAGCATGTGTTAGAGATTGAAGGAGCATTTGAAATGTGAAGAATTGATGTAGCCTCCACCTAATAGGTTGGTGGGAATGGAAAAGAAATCTTCTCCGACAGCAACCCCAAAAAAGTTAACCAAGCAAATACATTCCTCCTTGGACCATCTCTATGCATAGTACATGTACAGGCTGTTTGCAGCAGCACAGGCTATTGAATTTTCAGTCGGATGCCATGCCAGATGCAGCAACTTTGTTGTGAAATCAAAAGAATTTCCATTTGCATCAACTCCTGGGCTTTCTGCTCCTGTTAGTGATATTCCAGAGCAAGATATTCTGGGTCAGTACAGAAACAAACAGACAGAGAGAGGTAAGTGAGATATAAGCACGGAACTACACTGACCCCGTCTTACAACGCGTGTTATACTGCTTAGGGATCTGGAAGGCCTTGAAGGGGTCTGAACTTGTCTCCTATAAGGTTAATCAAAGTTAGCAAAAAGTTACTGTTCATTGTACAGACATCTCAGTGCTGGTTTATTGGTATCTGATACATCAATGTAAAGTACCTCATTGGATTTTTGCTGGCTTCCAAAGTGGTTGCATCACTACTTCCTGGGGCACATCCGAATACACGGAACAAATTGCTGGTTCACAAATAAAACTTAAGTGCATGCAGAATAATATTAACAAGAATGAAATACAAAACAAGATACGGGCAGTATACACTGACCTGTAAGATCCTGTTGCCACTCGCAATCCATCACCGCTCAGACAACACTCAAATTTATCAAAGATTGAATCATTTTCATATAAATCGCACAACTGGATGCATTCAAAGAAAATCATATTCAGAATGGATACAACATAAGCAAAACAACCTCCATGTTAAGCTTTGAATGAAGAGAGGAATCTCACCTTAGGTCTTAGATACTCGTGAACCTGGAAGGTTGCAACTGGACCTGAATCCATATTGATGTCCCATAACTAACGATGTGAAAACACAGAAGGGAAATCAAGAAAAATCTAATATACCATCTGAACTTCAATATAACAAGCAAATAACAAGCATCTCCTAGTGTCTAGAACACAAAGAATACTCATGCTAAAACTAGTATCATCATTTCAAAAGAAGGATACAAATCCATATAAAGTTAAACAAGGAGAAATCTTCAAAAACAAGAAGACTGAGCATGAAACAAGATTTAAGTCCACATATTATTCAACTTTGCAATATCTTCAACGGCCAAAATGACTCCAAATGATGGTAAAGTAAAAAATTATTATTTATCTTCAAAAATAAATCAACAATCATTTGGTGTGATTATATATGTTAGCTACCATAGCTTAGGCTGATACTTGTATGAATATGACGTTGCTCAATAAACTGCAAATATGATCTAAATCAACTAAAATTACAGAAGTCCAAACCTTGAGGGTCATGTAGTCACGACTAAGAATGTGTCTTCCATCCTTAGCAAATTTAATATCTGAGATTGAAGCAATTATCTCTGTAAAAAATGATCTAGAGCCTGGAGCCTCTTGTTCCTCAAACCTGCAAGCAATGGATAAAAAATTTGTGGCATTGAAATTAAATGACCTAACATACAAATGTATGTTCTCAACTCCACCTTCAATGGCTTGTCACACAGACTATAAAACCCAGTAAACGAATGTCTATGCCTTCCATTTTTCCCAGTTCAAATCATCTTTTGTCCCAAAAAAGGCATATGCAACACAAGCAGGACAAAGCAGGTTGAACACTTACAATTTGGCATGAGAATCACATAAAGCTGATTGCCGTAAATCAATGAGTCGGATTGAGCCTCTTGAACTGCTATATGCTAACGTATTACAATGGCTGGGGTGGAACTCTGCAGATGTTATAACCTCTGCAAGAATCAAAGAAATGAGGTTGATAGCTAAAGGTCATCACAATTAAGTGAAAGCTTACCACATGAAAAAAACAAAAAAAAACCCTTGATAAATCAAAAAGAAAAAGTTAACAACTTATACAGGACTACAAGAATTCACAAGGAGTTGAACCTAATAAATAATAGTATTAAACAGAACACAAGCATGAAAGGCAAAAAGCCAGCCGAATCACCAAGTACTCAAACAAAATTGGAAAGCAGGTCTCCTGAATGCCCCAGATAAGTGTCAATGACACTATATAAAATTCCATAACAAAGAAAGAAGAAAATTATAAGGAAATTATTGGAAGATTGATAGGCATGAACATCAAATCCCATATTGAAACCAGGATCTGCCAAGATAGTTCATTGGCATGTCAATCATTCTAACACATAATTCCGGTGAATACAAGAGCTTATGACGGCTTACCGGTTAGATCCTCCATATTCGCAGGTTTCACATCGACAATATTGAAACTTTGATTACTAATTTCCAAGTTCCAAAGATTGATTCGCAGATCATCCGCTGATATGAATGTTTCACCATCACTGAACACACAAGAGAGAAGATTCGCAAAATTATAAGTGTGCAACACAAATGGGACAAGCCAGATTTAGCAAAGATGATTTAAAAATGTACACAAATTCCAGCCATAGTATTAAAGTGAATCAACTATAAGTTTACATAACTACAAAATAAAGGCTAGTAGAAAGAGATAAATGCTTGAAATTGGAACTCAAAAAACAAGATGATTTTATATTAAGAAATGGAACCACCTGTTGTTTGAAATTGAATTAATGTGATAGTCATGTGCATGAGCATATACCCTCCGGCATCTAGCTACCAGGCTGGTCTCATTGCTAGTTACCTAGTAGCATAAAATAGGAGTTAGATTAACGCAAAACCAGATGAGCAACTCAGCAAATAAATAAACCATATCCACAGATCCCCTTCTCTAACAATCATCAACACCATAAGCAAGCCACAATCATCAACCTCAACCCACTCCAACCAAAAAATGTAAATAATAACCCAAGTACTCCTAAGGCACATAGAATTCAGAAAAAATGGTACACTAATAATCTGTCTCTCGATGGGATCAACATAAAGAAGACCAAAGAAGCTCATTCATCAAAAATAAAGTTCATTCATCAAACCAAATAGAAAATGGTGGTATATTAATAACATAAGAGTTTGCATAATCAACTGATAACGCAACTGAGATATAACACAGAGTTCATTAATTAAACCAAATGGCACAAGTTGGTGTATACTAATAACATAAGTTTCCATAATTAATTCAAAGCACCATTTGAACTGTAATGCATGATCATAATAAAGAAGGCATTTGATCAAAACATATACAATGCAAAAATAAATAAAAGAATTGTTTGAGTACAACTACCACTGGTAAAAGGAGTGATGAAATGCCCCCAGGAGGGAAATTGAAGTCATTGCTTGGATATGACTTCTCTGGCCAACCTCCATTCGCAAGATAAGGTTTAGCACTATTTGAATTACTAGAACTAGCAACACTGCCATTTCCTACGGCTTTTGAAGGGTCCACATTCATCTCAGAGATTTTTTTAACCTTTTTTTCTTGAACCTGTGTGATTCCAGTACAGAAAAACCAAAGAAGTAAATGGCACTATAGTGTAGCCAACTAAAAACCAGAGAGTCAAAAGCAATACTAAGGGCAATATCTCGAAAAACTCATCATACAACCATAAGTCCAAGTTTTCAAGATAAGAAACTTGAACAAAACTTTTTTATATAGCACAAAAATCCAAATTATTCAGAACGATTATTAATGAGTATGAGTTCCAATATGCACTAAGATGGCTGCTTCCAAAGAAACTGTGATTTAATATCACCTTGTATGCATTTTGATGCATCAATTGTACCACTACAGCGTGTCATCTAAGAATTATTCTCAAAATCTCATCCAATGTAAGCATCTTAAGAGACAAGATTCTGAATAATGGAAAAAATGACACATAGGTAAAAAACAAAGAAAGAAAAGAAAATTTAGACTCATTAAGAGTTCTGATGAGGTAGTCTACAATTAGAATGTTTCTAAGAATGTCATCTTCAAATAAGTAATATATACCTCTTAGTAATAATTTGTAAGCATATAAGCTGACCAAAAAGCAGCCTAGACATTTTAATAGGTGTTAAAAATACCATACTGCCTTACTACTATATATTTATCATCCAGTGCAAAATGAATTTAAAAAATTTGAAAATTAAAAGATTTTCTAGCATGTTGCAAAATATTGATCCAGTCATACCTTCCAAAATTTAATGGTTTTATCATTAGTAGATAGGAGAAAAAGAGAACCATTGGCTGTTTGGCACCATCTGATTTTGTTGATTTTCTCCTCTATTTCCAAACTCTTGAGATAGTCAAACTGGAACAAATGCATGCAGTCACAGTAAGAATGTTAACAGTGTGACAGAAGAAAAGTGAATGCATCTGAAATTAGATCAGCAATTGGAGGAAAATAACACCTCTGGTTCATGGCTCTGAAACTCGGTTTTGTAACGAAACTCAGGATGCCTGCTAATAGAGTAATCCATTCTCTCCAGATCCCTTCTGGATCCACCATGCTACACATAAGAAAAGAGAAGAAAAAAAAATACAATGATGCTGCCACTAACAGACAATAGGTCGAAAAAAAAAAGTTAATAATAATAAACCAACAACGCAAAGAACAAATGAAGCCTTTAGGGGAAGAGATAAACATACATCCTTTGTATCTGTCCTCTCAAAGAGAACTACCCGGCCCCCACGGTCACCAGTAGCAAGATGATCACCACTTTTATCAAACTCAATAGCTGAAATAATATCAACTGCAAAAGGAAACAATATTAAGATTAAAAAATATCTCCATAATCCTCACAATCTACAGAATATCTCCATAATCCTCACACCAAAGACATTATCTAACAAACTATTAAGAATGTATGATCTTCCAAACTCCAATTTTTTATATTTTCTCTTAAGTTTCACATAGAGCAGTTGCTTTTCTGAAAAAATGACAAGTATTTTGCCTGAAAGGGTACATCTGAAGTGCACCTAATCGAATTAGGAAAAAAAAAAATGGTATTATCTACCTCTATCATACACCTCTCAATTCCTAGCAATGTTCCAAATGCACCTTAGTGAAAACACTTACTCTTATATAAGCCTTCATTTTCTAGCTTTATTTTTACTAAACTAGCTCAGTAAAAGGTATAAATCCAGCTACCTATGGCAGCTTTAAACATTGTTATTTGCAATCACTTATTCTTATTGCCACAGCATTGCATCTATTTTCTAAGGTCTTTGCTACAAAAGGATAAATGCAAATCTCGTCAGCCTTCAATCCTTCAAAGGAACGTTAGATCAGGATCCAACACTTTCCTCCAAAAGAGCTGCCCTGTGATTTACATTTCATTCTTGAACTATATCAAATTTTCACAAATACCATCATTTCATCAACCTCAGCACCACCATCCCACCCTGACCAAAAAAACGAGGAGCCAGGTCTTTTTTTGGGATGCAATTCATCTCAACATCTTCAGAAGTTCAATATCTCTTTCTTCGAGATAATTTGCAAACAAACTATCAATGCCATTCTCCCACAGTGTTTCATTCTCAGGAAACTAATTCATTGGATAGTCCCCATCTTTTCATTCATATATTTGAAAAGGATGCTTCAAAATCCATTTGATAGGTTCCTAAAAACCATATACCAGTGTCCATATCAGATTACTCTTGAATCTTGATTAATGCAGATTGAAAGTAACTGCCTTAGGAGTTTTCAACAAAAGTTGTAAACATATACAATTTAGCAAATCTGAAGCAGGAATTTACATTTTAATTTACATACTAATGCTACCTGTGAATTAGTTTAAAACATTTTGGGAACATATTTGTGACCACATGGTCTTAGAGTGGATGTGGATACGTATATACAAAATGTGAGCCCTACTTCAAAAATCCAGATGAATAATTTATTCACTCTACCACATAGATTTAGAGTGGGTATGGATATGCACATACAAAATTAGAACCTACTTCAAATATCTAGATGAAAAATTATTCACCCCATGCAAAAGAGATGTGAATATGAAAGATAAACCAACAAACCTCGCACAACTCTGAACAAAAGAAATGTTTGACATTGAGCAAAACCATGAGGACACAAAATGTGATTCTATATAAGATGAGCCGAAGAGCACCACCATTAAAATGAGAACTTCCACAACCTTATCACTAATGTATACCCATGAAATCCAAATGGTTAATTTTCAACGGATAATATAATAATTAAGATCCACACATTAGCCACCAAAGTTAAGGAATTCACAGCTCAAACGACCCACTTGTATTGTATTACTTGTCCATTGCATGCACTCTGAGAAAAATAATACCCAATTCTCCACTAACTTCACCAAGCTCACTTCCACACCATAATTACCTCAATCCACTAAATACGCAAATCTCAGCAGTACTTTTCCAAATCACAACAGAAACTCACAATAATTGAAAAGTGCTCATTGACCCATAAACCTAAACATAAATTTCTCATCCACCCACGATCCATTTCGGATCCAGATTCGAGAAATGAGCCATAATAAGCTGTAAACGCGACAAAAACAAACTGGATCCAAATGAAACAAAAATTTACAGATACACAAACACCAATATACAGATGTTACCTTCTTGCACTTCTTCGCCGGCGGTGCGCTCGCCGAAGACCTGGGAGAATTTCCACTCCAAAGGCTGTGGTGGGCCCGCCGGAGCTGCAGCGACCTCATCGCCACCGTTCATTCTATCCTCTCCTTCCTTCTCTCGCTTCTTTTCCCCAACGATCAAATCCAAGGTCCAGATTAAGTCCCGACAATCAATCAAAAAGATCGCATCTTAGCATATAACAAAACCCATCAAAAGCAGTTCTTTCTATTTCTTTTTTCTTTCCCCCGTCTAAAATGAGAGATTTTTATTATTCAACCACTGAAACAAGGGAGAGCTTTGTGTTAATATTAATTTTTTGCGATGTTAATAAAATATTTACGCTTTCTCTCTCTACAAAGGTGAAAAGGCTGAAACCAAGTCCCTAACTTCTCTCTCTAAAAGGGCAATATTGGACATTCGGTAGCTTTTTGAGGTTACGATGACCAAAGGGAAAGAGAGAGTAACAAACAAAACGGTTCTTCAACTTCCTAGAGAAAAACGCATTCACACAGCACAAACACAAACTCTCTCTTTCCCTGTCTTAATAATGCACTTAATCACTTATGTCTCCAATTTATATACCTAACATACCTAAATTGATTCTTCTTGATCCTGAATAATAATAAAATATTACTATAAAAATTTTAAAGTAACTGCATTTTCATAGCTCAAATCTGATTCATGTTCAGGTTGTATACTTGTTAATATATCTTGAGTTTTGTGTTTTCTTTTTAATTTTTCAATGATATTCTGTGTGGGTTTGATAGAGTCACTGTCAAACTGTGATCTTTGATTTCACAGACGGGTTTGATTTTTTTTTTATTGGTTGGTCAGGATAATGTACTGTAGTAGTACATGTTGGGGTTGGTGCGAAATGACGTTTATGTCCTTGAGGTTTTTATCTTTTAGCTATTTTTCCCTTTCTCTTTCTCTTCGCATGGAGATCAACGTAGGATCAAAAGTCATTCGATTGGACGGCTGTGATAGAATTGTGAGAAATTGAGGGCTGTGCATGCAATTTTTCGTTTCCTATGAATAACAAAATGATAGGTTTTTAAATTGTGTATATTTTTAATTTTTTGTTTTATAATATCTTTTAGTTTAAAATGTTTGTTCCAAAATATTGAACATATAATTATCTGTAAATATTAATTATTTTTCTATTATTCATTGTAGAGAATACTTCATATTATAGAGAGAGAGAGAGAGAGAGAAAATGATTGTGTAAATATATGTATGGCTGTTTTGGGTTAGACAAAGTCACAAAGGGAATGATTTTGTAAAAATGTAACTGAGTTAAGTTGCAACTGAACAAAATGAGATTCTGATAGGCTATAGATTCCATTTTTAATTATATCAAGGAACTAGATTAAAAAGGGAACAGTGGGTTGATGTCATGCTTGAAAATCTGGTGTTAGAATTAGGTGAATAAGTAGACTTTGATGTCTCCTTAATCCTTCTTTTTTTTTTTAATTTGATTTTTCTCTCTTAGAACGAAAAGAAATATGTAATTTAAATTTGTTTGATATGAAAGTATTGAGTGTGGTGAATGGAGTTCTCATTGACCCTTTATGATATATATGTTTTTACTAATTAGGTAAGGAAGATTTTATTTCAAATTTTGGGGTCAGTAAAGCTGTGATTATTATGTGTTAGCTAAGTGTGTAGAATTATGGAGTGGGATTGGGAAGAAAGGGAATGAGTTCATATCAGATAATAAGAAATGGGTAAATACAGGTGCAGATACAGTGGTAATTTCCTTCTTCAGTATATTTTTACAGTTGTAAAGTTTTTCTACCATATACTTCAGATATAAAAATGATGCATTTTTTTTATAAAGTACCAATTTTTTATTATAAAAATATTAATAATTTATAAATGAAAATATATTATTTTTTATTAAAAATATATAAAAAATTATATAAGAGAATATTGTAGCACTCCTTTATGCCGTGAGGAGCTTATGTCAAAGACTCTAAAGGATGGTGAGTAGTGGCTAATAGTCCAGGACTACTTCTTAACTTTGCACTTTTGCTTAGGACCCAATTCACCACATCAATCTACCACTGCTGTCCATAAGGTTCAGCCCCAAAAGCTAGCACTAGGACCAAATGAAGGCCTACTCATCATATTGTTCTAGGTCCAGGACCCTTCATTTGGGTTCTTGCAGCCTTTTTTTTTTTTTTTTCCCCTCTCAGGTTGAATCCAAGGAATTAAATTTCGGAAAAACATTTTTTAGTTTTAAAAACTGCTGTTGGTATAAGTAGATAAATATATTTTTTTTCTAAAAACAGATTTGAAAAAACAGTTTATAAAAAATTAAAAAAATCAGTCAATTAAATAAAAAATTCAAAATATATTTTTAGAACACTCAACTCAACATAAATCTCAAACACCCCCCGTTGGTAATTAGTTTATGGGGAAAGAGTGTTTATATCTATTAGAGCAATCTGCTAAAGCAATGGTCCTAACTCCTAAGAGCTAATGGATGAATGAGAATATTAATGTTAATGGGCTCACTTATTTAAGCCCATCTACTTCAAGCCCACCAAAGAAACTCCATCTTCTTGCTTCACAATTACATCATACAAGCTAAACAAATAACTTGTTCTTTTTTTTCCCCCTAGCAATTAAAGAATTTGAATGACTCTTCACTTATATACTAAGCGAGTAACTTGTATATTATCAATACCATAATTAATAAAAATTTTATAATTAGTTTCATATTTATAAAATAAGAATTATTTCTTTTTATAATATTATATAATTGTATGAGTTTATATTATATTCAGTACTTGATGAATGTTGAGTTTTTACAATTGCTTGTATAAGCATGAAAAGAATGTGAGGATGTATTAAGAGGAAAGCCATTTTCATAAGCAATATGACCAACAAATGATCCACCTAGTAAGGTTATTTTGAACAAACAAATGAAAAATTCTTTGTTAGACTTAGTCTACCGTATCATCTATATGCTAATCCAATTACACATTGACATGCATTTAATTGTTTTATTTTCATTAGTTGAAGTATGTAAATACAATATACATATATGTCATTTAACGATTGAATTAGTTTATAGATGACACAATAAAGTGAGTCTATCTAACAATTTCTCCAAACTTTAATGTTGTTAAAGCATTCAATTCCACATATTAAGAAAACGTAAAAATACACAAAAGAAAAACATAAATAAAAGTAAAATCTTTAGGATGATAATATTAATGATTCGGTTGTCTCACAATATATACAAAATCAGAAGATAAAGTGATTGATGCAAATAGTAACTACTCAATAATTTCCTTTAATTCTAATATCATATGCATAATCTCACAATTTAAAAAAAAAATTAATTTTTTCCAAGATCATGGCTATATGCTTCTTTTATTTGCCTTCTAAAGTTTCAAGAAAAATAGATGAGGAAGTTTATACTTTACTGACTTTATTGGCATAAAAAGGAAAACACCAAAAAACATGAAAAAGGAAAAAAAATGCATGATTGAAAATTGAAATAGATAAAAGGTAAGTAAGATTTGGAAGATAATATATTAAGTACCTGCAGGTAGCAATGGTTTTTTGCCTTTCACTCCTATATATATATATATATATAATGAGAAATATTTTTAGATTCAGCCTACCATATTATTTATAAACTAATTCAATCATTTATTGCATTTAATTATCTTATTTTCATTTGTTAATATGAATACAATATACATACATATAAATGGATGATTGAATTGATTTATGGATAACGTAATAGACTAAATTTACCTGAGAATTTTTTTATTTGAGGAATATCCAACCAAACCCAATATATGTATTTTGCCCTTTTTCTTGGTCGGAGAGTTGGGTACTTGTATTCTCAGCATCTATTGTCTTTTTTTTTGTTGTTGCTTTTTCAGGAACAAATTCTGCCGAGAAGGAGGCTACGAAATTGGTCTATATAATATATACAAGAGACGACATTTATTTAGATCCTGGATAGATATATGGCTTTATTTATGAATAAAATTAGCAATACAATATTATTTATTTAAATTAATAATTATCATTTTTATTTTCACAACATTCGATTTTTATACAAGAACCAAGTACTAAATTGCATCAATCGACAATGTTATTTCGCGTATTAACTTTAGATTTATTTTAAGTTTCATTAGTATGAATTTTGGTTTTATGGTTAATTATTTTTTCACTTCAAAACTTTTCTTTTTACCTAATTTTTTCTGTATTTTTTGTTTATACTACAATAAAAGAGTGAATTAGGACGGAGCACAATCCATCCAATGAGTAATGGATCATCGACGGAAAGGCCAACAGCTAGTGATGATTTAGCAAGGGTGTAGTTTGCAACGGAAAAGAATCTGTCGCTAATGACAATAGCGGAATGAGGTGACAAAATGCGACGCTAGATTAGGCGGTTTTAGAGAAAATAATTCGTTGCTATTATCGATGGATTACTTCGTTGACAAACTATTTGTGGCTTCGTTATCTCCGTTGCTAAATTATTCAGCGTTATTTTATTCACTTTGCGACAGGTATGAGATCGCTAATATGAAATATACAAGCAACGTTTTTTTTATTTTTTTAATATTTAGCGACGGCTGAAAGTCTCTCGCGATAATTTTAACATTTAACTTGTAATATATAGCGACGGATAAAATGGACTTTCGTCCGTCCTAAGCATGAAACAGAACGCTGTTCATATTAGAGATGGGTTTCTGTTCGTCTCCTGTTTTTAGCGACGAAATTCTAATTTATAAAGCCAAACGGGTCCCTTTGTGGCTAAAGCATCCGTTTTTGAATAAAAATATCAAACACAAAAATTATTGAAAGAGAACAGTTTTATGAATTTAATCGCTTTTCACAATATTGGACATATTTTATGTGTATTTAGTGTCCAATTGATCTAAAGCTATATCTTGCTAGCATCTTTTTGACTTGTCTTTGGAAGGGAAAATCTGCTCCTACATTTTAAAATTGCCAAAATAATTTTTTTTTGTAGACCCATTTTAGTTCATGGTAGTCAAAATAATTTTTTTAAGGATGATTTATTAGGTTAAAATTAATAACTAGTACAAATAAATTTTAATTTAATGATATCAATTGACAATTAAAACTGTAAAATTTTACGTTCCAACCTCTAGTCCAAATTTATATGTATATATAGAGTGAGTGAGTGAGTGAGAGAGCATATAATACAAGAAAATTAGGTTAAACTTTTAGAACTTTTTTTTGTTTTTTCCTTTACATATTTTTTCCTTGATGTGGAACACGAATGGTAAGCCATTAGCTTGAGATAAAGATACATTTAAGAGAAATAATCAAAGCATTTATCAATGACATGATTGGCACACCCAAAAATTGGGGCGTCGGATAGTGAAATTTTGTGGATTGACTATATCACATTATGGTCCAACTTCCTTTGATGGTGCCATTCTTTTAGTAGCTAAATATATAATAGATTAATAACCAAAAGATTGGAGGAAAAATATATGGGACTCTTTACTCATATATAATCAATTATTCAATAAGTTTCATTCCAACTCGTACTTAAGGTTTTTCAAGAAGATTAAAAATGCTATTTAATAGAAATAATTATAAATATAAAATGACTATATTTTTTTCTTTTATAAAGAATAAAAATTTATATTTATTCTAATAAAACTCATTTCTCTAAAATTAAAATATGGTCCATATGGATATATTTAGAAAAAATGAATTTATTATTTATCGGTAATTTAAAAAGTTAGTTAAAATAAGATAAATTTTATTTTCTTAGATGATATTTGGATCATCAGGGAGTAATGGATAAGATTATATCTATTTTGTGTAGAGTATTCCCAAGATTTCTTTTGAAATAAAACTTTGGCATTCTTTATGAGTTGATGTATTTCTTATTGGAAGATGAAAAATATAAGGGAACAAAGACAAAACAGTATAAATTTTGGGCTAACCAGCATCATCTCGATGAATATTTGAATTAGAAATAGTCTGATATAAGCACATGGATTGTCTAAGGTTATGTAAAATATATAATGCCTATGTCTTCATGTTGTTAGAACCGAACCGACGTTTTGTTGCCTAAATTTAACTTTGTCTCTCATCAAAGATTCTTTCGTCATCTGGCTTCACGGTTGCAAAATGCATTAGAATATTAAGGGGAAACAAAATGAGAGATTAACTTAAACTACTATAACATTTTTTGTAGTGTTAGAAAAAGAGAGAAAAAAAATATACACACTTTTTACTCTAGAAAGGGGTTTTTCTTCCATCTTTTCGATTACTTGTTATCCATAAAAATTTATTAAAAAAAAAAAAAGACAGAAAAGAGTGATTTCTCTTAATGAAATTTCATCAACTACAATACAAGTACAAGAAATTTAAAAGCATTATTGATATTTAAAAAAAAAAACTAAAATGGGTAGGCATAAAAATCACATCCATTAGGAATTTAGGATATTATACCAAAAAGGAATAATTTTTTTAGAACCAAAAATAAATAAATAAATAAATACTTTAATTAGCTTGGCAGCCACACAAAGCTATATATACAGAGAGGTTCTAAGAATCACCACTTCGACTATTATTCGAATATTCTTTCCCTATGCGTTAATGGCTTCAAAAAATAAGTGCGTCTAAAGGTGGCGGCCTAGTGACCCGAATATAACCCTTGGGATATTCCCTTATTCCCGCGGTTTTTTATTTGCCTCTAAATTCCTTCACCAAAGCCCACCTAATTTTATTAATTCACCATATCCAATGGCTAAAATCACAAAAGATTTGATTTTTATAATACCCTTTTGACCGTTGGATGGATTGAACCATTTATGTCCACCTGGGTCAACATCAACAGTCATTAAATCCAATGGCTAGAAACTGCCATTGTTTTTTATATTAGATTGGTTATGGTTACCCCAGAAAGTGACATTTCTAGAGACTCCAAAATCAAATTGGAATGAACATGTATTCTTCCAACTTACCACAAAAAATATTCCTTTGGCATCCCAAATTCCATGTGCAACTGTGATTCTTCATGTACACATCATCCTAGGAGCAAGAAGCTATCTTTTTTCCGCATATAAATACCCCCCTGTTCTGTACCAGCAAGTCCATACAAGCCAAACAATTCCTTAAAGACTTCAAATTTCTTGCTCTTTCTCTCTTGTTTTTAAGCTTTGTAGTTATAATAGCAATGGCAGGGATCGTGGTTGTTTTCGATTTCGACAAGACGATTATTGATGTTGATAGTGATAATTGGGTCATTGATGAATTGGGTTTTACAGATTTGTTCAATGAGCTCCTCCCTACCATGCCTTGGAATTCTCTCATGGTTAGTATGAAATGTCACCATTGTTTTATGTTATTTTCATGCGTTTAATTAAAAATACACTTCTCGGTTTTTTTCTTTCTGCTCACTGTTTTTGTTTTTAATATCTGCAAATTGCAGGATAGGATGATGAAGGAGCTTCATTCTAATGGAAAAACCATTGAAGACATTGTTGAGGTCTTAAAACGTACTCCTATTCATCCTCGGATTGTTCCTGCTATTAAATCAGCTCATGCTTTAGGGTACAATGCTTAATAATATCATCTCTCTTTTTTCTTGAAAAAAAGATTTTCCTTTTCTTGATTTCTTGTTTAATTTATAATGGAATGTTCTGTTACTGATAATTTCAGGTGTGAGTTGAGGATTGTAAGTGATGCAAACATGTTTTTCATTGAGACAATTTTGAAACATCTTGGATTGAGGGAGCATTTCTCAGAAATTAACACAAACCCAGGATTTGCTGATGAAGAAGGGAGATTGAGGATTTTCCCTTACCATGATTTTACTCAATCTCCTCATGGTTGCAGCCTTTGCCCACCAAACATGTGCAAGGTCTATGCTTTTTTTATTTTTATTTTTTTTAACTAATTAAGCAATTTTTCTTGAGAATTCTAGATCCTTTTGCTAAAATATTAATTATTTAGAAGTGGGTATGATATACAAAGAGGTGCATACACGTAAGCCAGTCAACTGAGTTGAAATTAGAGAATAAGTAATATGCTAAGAATAGTTCATGTTAATTGGATCCAGAAACTTTCGAACATCTGATTATGACATAAAATATGTAGAAAATGTTTGGTTGTTGTCAATTTTATGACCCCATATTGACATATGGTCCATGTGTATATATTAGTGTTTTGGGAATAAAGTTGTAAATTTCTCATCTTTGTGCATATGATTGTGTGCAATAGGGAAAAATCATTGAAAGAATTCAAGCTTCATTAACTAAGGAGGGAAAGAAAAAAATCATCTATCTTGGTGATGGAAGTGGTGATTATTGCCCAAGTTTGAAGTTGACAGAGGCAGATTATTTGATGCCAAGGAAAAATTTCCCAGTTTGGGATTTAATTTGCGGAAATCCAATGGTGATCAAGGCAGAAATTCATGAATGGACAGACGGAGAAAAGCTTGAAAGAGTTCTGCTTAAGATTATTGAAGAAATTTCTACTGAAGAAACCAACAGGAACTCTTCTCATTTGTTTTCAGCTGACTGCAAATTGCAGACTATACAAATTGCAGCTTTGCCTAAAGCTCTCTCTGTTCCTCAGTAGTTAACCCAAATGTTTGGCAGATGCCAAAACTATCAAATTAACACGATTTTTGCCTTTTTTTTTTTTTTGGGTTAAAGGAAGAAGCACTGAGTTTGTGATGCTTCATCTGATCAAGAATTGATCCAAGAAATTAATCAATATATCCAATATCTGCAGTGTGTTTTAACTTGTAAATATTTGCCATCTCCAATACTGTCAGGTTGTGGGTTCAAACTCCAGTTGAAATTAATGCAAAATAAACCAAATCTTGATGGATTAAAATTTATGAATGCTTTCAAACTCAGCCATCAGTCCTTTGACCTTGGCTACTGGCTGTGGCTCCTAAATTTTCTCAAGTCAAGAAAATCAGCCTTTCAAATTTATGTAAAGCAATTATAAGAAAAAATTATAATTTATATGAATTATGGAAAATTAAATTATATTTTAATCCAAAAATTTAGAATTATATTATTTTTAAAAAAATAGAATTATATGATATTATTGGTGTCAGTTTTGAAATTTATTCCATTAAGCCATAGCAGATGAGAAAATGTTAAGCAATCAGATTCAGAGGAGTAAACCATGATTTTGGTCTAATTGTAGATCTTCATATGAATAAATTTTGTTATATAATTTATTATGGGTTATATCTCACACTCAAAATTTCCAAATTTCTTGGGGGTTCACTCAATTCCCATAATTCTTTCTATCATCATTTTTAATTGTTTAATATCTTTCTTAAAAATAAATACGGATAATTGCCAAAAATAACATAAACTTTTACGCTTATATTAAAATTAAATTGTATATTTCTATTTTTCTTTTAAATATACAAACTTTAAAAATTTTATCAATTTATGAATTCCTACAAAATTTTATCAATTTACGGTATAAAATTCCGAAGAGACTAAAAATTGTGTTAATTAGGAAACTGAATTATCTTAAAAACTTTAAAACGGCATCGTTTTTGTTTTTCTTAAAATTTTAAAATCTAATTCTCTCTTTAAATTTGAAAAATAATAGCGTTTTAAAATCTTGTTAGAAATTTTTTTTTAAATCTTGTCAATAGAGCAAGGATAAACAAAAATTTTACTATCAGTCGAGTTTCGTATGAGATATTTAGATTTTAAAAATTTTTGGAAAAATAAAAATAATAACGTTTTAAAGTTTCTAAAATGATTCAGCTTCCTATTCAGCACAACCTTTTTAATTTCGCTAGAATTTTATGTCATATCAACAGATTTTCACCGGAATTCATAAATTGATAAAATTTTAAAAGTTTGTGTTTAAATGAGAAAATAGAAAATATAATTTAATTTTGATACGACCTTAAAAATTCAGGTTATTTTTTGCAATTTTTCCAAATAAGCATAATATTAATTAAAATTATTTTTAGCTTGATATTCTTGAGAATTCCTTGCTTTCTTTAATTGTTTCTCATCATCAAACAAATTATTGACTTAAATATTTTATTGCAAAAAAAATATCAAAATTACATGTATAGATTTAAGTAATCAGGAATAAAGACTTTTGAAGACACTAATAGAGGAATTCTAATTGATAATTTCCAAATTTTTTTTAAGCATTCCTTCTACAACTAGACCAGTATTCAGCTACAAGCTTAGAAAAGCTTGAATTAATCCCCATAAGCTTTGAAGGTTCATCATACTCCAGCAATTTCCCTGCAAAGCAAACCTGTGTTACCTAATGTATTCCAATATAAAGTTTTCCTTTTTCTTTTGAAATCCATAGAGAAATGGAAGCATACCATAAGATAGGACCATGACCATGTCACTATCTACAACAGTTGGGACTCTGTGAGCTACAGTGATAACTGTACAGTTTGAGAATTCCTGTCTGATAATTCTTTGTAGAATGGCATCAGTAGCAGAATCAATGGAAGCGGTAGCTTCATCAAGAACAAGAATTTTGTTTCTTCTGAGAAGAACTCTCCCTAGACAAAACAGTTGTCGCTGCCCTGCACTCCAATTTTCACCTTCATCACTCACTGCCAAAGAAAGAAGAGGTAGAGAAGAAAAAGACCCAAGTTAGAATACAAACATTACCTAAGCTCCAATTTTTAGTTGATTTAAGAACACTAACCTGATGAATCTAGCTGATTAGGTAGGCTGCTAATTGTTGCCTTAAGCTGACACTTATCCAAAGCCTGCAAACAATGAACTCATCATGTATATATACATGTGTATGCAGATGAACAAAGGAAGCATTTGTCATGAATCAATTGACTTACCTCCCATATTTCATGATCAGAATACAAGCCTAAAGGATCTAAATTCGTCCTTACGCTACCCCGAAAAAGTGTTGGCTCTTGAGGGATGATGCTGAGCTTCGTTCTTAAATCTTTCAGACCAATACAACATATGTCAATTCCATCTATAAGAATTCGACCACTTGCAGGCTCTACTAACCGAAACAAAGCACTGATTAAGGTTGTTTTTCCACTTCCAGTTCTCCCCACAACCCCTACTCTAGTCCCTTCTTTGAATGTGCAATTGATTCCTTCAAGAACTAATGGGGCATTAGGACGATACCTTATCTGATGAACAATCAAAATAAAGCATGTCGTCATTGTTTTAAAAGAAAGAAAACACAAAACTATGTTAAAAAGTCTCCTCCCACCTTCAACTCTTGAAGCTCTATCCTACCGTTAAAGGGCCAAGAAGATGGTGGCCTGTTGTTTTCCACAATCGCCGGAGGTTCTGGTGGAATGTGCATGAACTGCTTAATCCGTTCAGCTGATATCATGTAGTTGCATAAGTTACAATACCAGCGAGACATGAAAACTTGGGTGCCAGTAATTGACAATGCATAAGACAATGAAAGCCCCACAAGTCCTGCAGTCCCAAATGTTGAAGCTCATTACTTATTCTAACAGTAATGTGAAATGAGAACTCCATTGTTTGTGTCAAAAGTAATTATACCTGGAGCAACCATTCCTTTAGGTAGCAATATAAGGAGAAGCGCAGCAGTGAATAGAGTCACATTCATCAGTGTTTCTATCCTTATAATTAGCCACTCCATAGCTCCATTAGAATGGAAAAAAAGTACAGCATCATTGTCCACAAGCTTTAGGAAATTTTGGTAGAACCTATCCACCATTTTGAAAGCTCTTATAGTTACCACCCCGAGCGATGTCTCAGCTGCATAATTCACTACAGGGGCTTTTGTCGTACCATTGATTCTTATCAGTTCCCTTGCAGAGGCTAAATAGTAATCCTTTTAAGTAGTAACAATTAAGAACAAAGATAATTAAATCAATTTTTCTTCTTCCCATTAGAAATTTGATGAAACCTAAATGGATTTTTGAGAAATGTATTTACCTGAGCATACTTGGAACCTGCTATAGCGAGGAAGGCTACTATGAGAACTTGCCATGTGACCGAGGCCATAATCACGATGATTCCTACAAGCTCTATGAGAGGAGCTACCACAAACACAAAGGCGAAAGGAATGTCAAAATCCAAAACACTCAAATCTGATGAAGCCTGCAAAGTATAACAATAGCCGAAAGTTAAATAAGCTCAACAATTTGAAGCATTAAAGAATTTGAGGATTTACTTGAACTTGGTTATATCCTTACACGAGTCAGAATACGTCCAACTGGTGTAGAGTCAAAGAAGGCCATAGGAGCCTTGAAAATTGCATTGGTGAAGCAAGAGAAGAAGGATTTGGAAGCTTTTAATCCAAGATGTGCTGTAAAGAAAGACCTCAAATATGCAAGGACTGCACTAAGTGTTGATATTAGAGTGTAAACTCCAATCAAAATGCTACTACTGATATTAGGAATTTGGATAGCATACGCCAGCCAATATGTTGCAGCAGCCTGAAAAACAACAAATCCAATCACTTGTAAAATGCATATGCATGCCAGAAATGTTCCTTTAGATACAACCAGATAATCAATAAATGGCTTCCATCCAACATCACCAATCTCTTTCTCTTCTTCTTCCGTTAGCTGTACTCCTGCCTCACCCTTCATAACAATCTCCTCTTCACTGTTATCTTTGGCAAGATGAGATGCATTAGCCTCCTCTGGAATAACCATATCTAATTTTACTGATTCTCCTTGACTTTGATCATTGAGAGGCCTCAATACTGTTATTGCATCTTTATGCGCATTCACAAGCTGTTCAAATGCTGTCCCAGCTGTCAAGAGCTCTTCATAGCTTCCTGACAGAGTAATTTTACCACCTTCCATAACCTGTGGAAACCATAATCTACTTAATTTTAAGTCTTGACACATATAGATAAATCAATAAAGCAAAATTCTCCTGTAAACTGTTTTACCAGAATTCTGTCTACTGACGAGAGGAACTCTACTTGGTGAGTTACTAGAATGACAGTCTTGTTTCCTAGAGCAGTCATGACACAGTCCTGCAATGATGTGATCAAGCGATTAGCTATTTCTACGTTTATATCATTAGTTTGAAGAAGCACTAACGCTTTTTTTCCGCTATATTCTAGTTACGTTGAATAGAATTGCGGCAGTATGTGCATCTACTGCGCTAAAAGGATCATCAAGGAGATAGATCTCGGCATCATTATAGACCGCACGAGCAAGCTGGATCCTCTGCTTCTGTCCACCACTCATATTAAGCCCTCTCTGACCTATTTCAGTAAGATCTCCAAACTTGAAACTATTAATGTCCTTGTCTAAAGCACATGCTTTTATGGCATTATCATATTTGGCCTGATCCATTGGCTTTCCATAGAGTACGTTATCACGAACAGTTCCACTTTGGATCCAAGATGTTTGAGAAACATAAGCAATGGATCCAAATACATTAACCTGATAGCAGCATAGAGGACATGGATTAGAGATATAAGTTAAAAGACGCGTAAGTATATATCATCAATGTTTTTGTTTTGCAACTCACAGTTCCTGAAATTTTAGGTATCTCTCCAAGTATGGCATACAGGAGCGATGATTTTCCAGCTCCAACTGGTCCACAAATTGCAATCTTTTGCCCAAATCTGACATCAAGGTTCACTTCTTTCAAAGTTGGCATCATTAGTTGTGGATCCCAGCTGAACTTTCCTCCTTGAATAGTGACACTTTGATCTGTGTAGTGAGATGGAATCGTGGGTAAGCATTTGGTCTTCAGCTCATCATCGAATAGAAAGTTATTGATTCTATCAAAAGAAACCTTGACTTGGATCATAATAGAAAGAGCCTCAGGTATTGTTCTGACAGGCTCCGCCATGCCCCTTAATGTTGCGAGAACAGTGAAAATGGTGCTGGCATTAAACGGAGCGCTTCTGAAAAGAGCACATCCTAAGAAGACAACAGAAGATATGATTGTTGGAGATAACCAATACAAAACACCACCGAAGGCCCTTGTAAACTGGGCATCAGCCAACAATTTGAATTCTTTGTCTCGTCTGGATTCGATAGAACTCATGAACTTTTCTTCCCATGATTGTAACTTTATGATTTTCATGCTGTTCAGGATCTCAGAAGTAGCCCTGAGTCTTTCATCCTGAGCAATCATAAATTCTGATTGACATTTTTGTAGAAATCTCGCAAATGGCAAATTGAGAAGTCCACAAATGACGAGAGGGACTAACCCCGTAAGAGCGCCGAGACCAACAACCCCAAAAAGGACAACAATGGATAAGAAAAGCTGCAGTACAAGGCACCATGTTGTGTGAAACCACCAGGGAAATTCTCCCATTCGATAGGCATCCACCGCTATGTAATTCACAACCTCACCTGTTGAGTGCCTTCTTTTTCCCAGACTGGAAAGTTTTAGCTGTTTCTGGTACACCGCCACCATTAAGGCTGATCTCATTCTCATTCCTGATTGTCTCGACAGGAAAAAGGAATGCCTTTGAGACAACGACTCAACTAACTTCACAAGAATTAGACACCCTACTATAGAAAGGCCTTGATAAAGGTTCTGCTGATCGTGATTTGAGTAATTTACAAAAGCATACAGCAGGAGAGGAAGAATTACTACCGAAATTGTCCTAAGCAAAGCGAGTATGCCAATAAATATATTTTCTTTGAGATGCACATTTGCCACAGCCTCAAGAACCAAGTTCCTCTTACTGTTCGGGTTCTTTTCTCTAACAAGAGAACCCCACGCATGATCAAACTTTTGATAGGCTATATTGGCTTCATCTCCAGGAACTAAAGAAGGGATATCTTCAAGATTTAATGGTTTTGAGTAGCCTAACTTAAGCAAAGGATTAATCCAAGAAAAGGTCAATTTGCTAATAAAGTTTGCCTGTGCTAATTTAGATTTATTATCTGCCGGCTTTTCACCCAATAAAGGTTCAGATAGACTCTTGTCTGAGACTCGTTGATAAGCAAAATGACTGAAATCCTTAAAAGCACAAATTAGAAGCAAGAAGTTAACAGGCCATGGTAACATGTCAAGAACTTTGATGCTATACCCCTTTGCTAAAATTTCAACGTTCAGAGCTGAAGCTAATAAAGAAAAAGACACCCACCAGACAGTAACAAGAATTCCATTCCATTTGGATTTCCTTACAAGCAAGGAAACCGCCAATAAAATCCATACTGCTCCTCGGACAAGATAAACCAACCATCTTGGACGATTTAACTGATCGTTTTTGGCTATTAAATCCCATAATCCGACACTGAGGTATGCAATGCTAATAAGAGCAGAACAAATTGAAGCCACCACAGAAATCCAGTCCCTTCTACTGCTTTGACTGACATGACATTCTCTGAAAAAATCCACCAGCAAAGACAGATAAAAGAGAGCAAGGAATATCAGATTAAGGAGATCTATAATGGTACTTTGTGTGCAAGGAGAACCCAAATCAAGCTTCCCCTCACAAATCCAGGAAAGCTCCCCTGCATAATCAAGTGATGCAGCAATCATTGTTTTAGTTCTATGTTAATTTCACAAACAGAATATATGTAGTTCTAACTGTAGCTAAAAGTAAGAAACATTCTCCATCTTCAATGAGCAACAACATCAACCGTGTACAAATTAGTAACATTTTTTTTTTGGGGTACAAACAAATTAGTAACATTTTTATTCTTCTAGTAATTGCGCATTTAAACATTATATGCATTTCATAATTCTTTTTCAAGAATCAACCTGCCATAAATGCAGTCAGAATATTTGATTTTCTTTCTAGCCTGGAAATTTATCAAGAAATGCAATACAATATAAAACAATAAGAAGAACGATCAAGATTGAATACCCCAAAAAATAAAAAAATAAAGGAAGTAATATGAGAATGAAAAACATCAAGAAAAAAGGTCGGTACCGAGTAAAATCAGGAATGCCATTACTTCAGGGACTTTCTCTGGTAAAGGCATGTGCTTCAGTTGCAGCAAGTAGCCAGGGTATTTAATGAGTGCTAGGTGGGATCCACTGACCCCACATTCTAAATTTTTCTTTTTCCTTTTATTAATATAATTGACAATAAATACTGAAATAACATTATAATAAAAAAATAGTACAAAAGTAAAAGTTTATGTGTTCAATAGAATCAATAACCCATCTTTGCAAATATATATGGAAAAAAAAAAAGAGATAGAGAAAATAATTTATAATATATGAAACAATTATAATTCTAAAATTATAATAAATCACAATTCTAATATTTTTTTTTTTACTAATATTAGATTGCTGCTATGAAAATACCAAGTTTTCATCTTATAAAATTCAAGAAGAAAAAACCTTCAATGAATGAAGTGTAAAATTGTTGTTGTCACAATGAAAGCAAGAGGAAAATGAAGGTTGGCAATTCCTAAAGCTAGAATCCAAACCCATCCAAGTTTAATAATTGATTCGTATGATTGACTGTTCAACTTTTGTGTTTTGTATTCATTACTGGTTTTCTATCAAAGTTTTCAGATTTAAATTTCGAGTTTGGTGTTTTCTTTGTCCATAAAAATCATGTTTGCATCATCACTGGTGACATTAAATCGGCTGGCAAACCTAGGACGTGTAGTCCAAATGGTACCTGGAGGATTTCATCCTCCCTACTGACTCGACCGTTGAAATAAGAAAAAAGACTCGAGTTCGAGTCCCGTTGAAATAAATAAAAATCGGCTGGCAAAGTGAATTTTTTTTCTAAGAAATATGTGAAAGAAAATATTTATTTACACAGTAAAAGTTATGAATTGAGTTTATAGTTTAAAAACTTGAAAATGGGTTTTGTCTAGATGGATAATATAACATTATTATCCACTAATCATACTAAGCAGAAGTTACTTGTGCATCATTACCCTAAAACAAAGTTAATTAAAGGGAATTTTTTATAAATACCAAAAAAAAGGGGGAAATAATTACAACTTTATATGCTCTCAATGTTTTTTTTCAATTTTACTGAAAAATACTTTTTACAATTACACATGCACCTCTTGTATACTTTGGGTATATTTCGGGAATACTTTCGGTCTAAAACAGTTGTGAACAAAGGCTTGGGTATATCTTGGAGATACCTTGGACCTAACAGTTGTGAACAAATGTTATAAAGTCTAGTATACTTTGGGCATATTTTGGATATATTTTGAAAATACCTTTAGCCTAAAACTGTTGTGAACAGAGGCTATAAAATCCAGTATACCTTGAACATACATTAAGTATATTTTGAAATACTTTCGGTCTAAAATAGTTGTGAACAAGTATACCTTGGGGATACCTTCAACATAAAATACTTAAGACAACAGTGTATAAAATCCAGTATATTTTGGTCATACCTTAGGTATATTTCGAGAATACATTCGGTTTAAAACAATTGTGAATAAATGCTACAAAGTTCGATATATCTTTGAAGGATAAAAGATAATTGATGATTAATAAATAAATACATATAATAACCTAAATTATAATGATTCTAAACATGAAGACAATACATTAGGCAATGACTATATTTAGGAAACCATAGTTGAATGCAACGATAATGATAAATATTCCTACAAAATGAAAGCACCGCACACTGATCTTCTTTATCTATTATCTCCAAGCAAATTTCTTTTTCATGGCCGCATTTAAACAAAATCTTCTCGAAAATTACAGTCTGCAGCCACTTTCTCTCTAAAAATGAAAATTAAAAAAGTCGGTACAAATAAAATAATTTTCGGTGCAAATAAAAAAAATAGAAAACTAAAGATAAAAATGAGAAAAAAACATAAAAATTTCGGTAAACCATAAAATTTCCTCTTAATTAATTACTTGAATATGAATAATTGCATGTAAGTGTACTTTTCATATTTTTTTTAAATTTATTACATCTTAAAGAAAAAAAAAGTCGTATAAAAATATTCCTTTTTATACGAATCAAATCACAATCTCGTACTGCTAATCAAGAAATAATTTGATTGATATTCTCATTTGTGAGAATTGGAGGAGGTATTGGATTTGAGTTTTCTTACTACCATCAACCTCTATTGGTAAGAATTTAATACAATTATAGTATATTGGAGAATGAATACCTCCAATTATATAATCAATGGCCTATTATGTCTCATAATGATGGAAAAAAAAATCACAACTTGTTTTTATCAATATCTAAGATTTCGAATTTTTTTATATTTTTTTAATCTGCTAAAATATTTTTATAACCATTATTGATATTATTTAAAGAATTATTATTTGTCTTTATAATATAACTATAATGTTGATATGATATTCAATTGAATAACTTGTTTTGGATTCTCTTGGGATCTTTGATACTTTTGTGGTAGGGCACTTTCATTTGAGGTAGAACAACATTTTTTCAACTTTTTAAAATTTATATAAATTTATATGATTTTTTAGCGACGGAAATTTTCATTACTTAATGGTTTTTGCAATGCAGAATTCAATTTTGTAAATATAGCAACGGATTTCATCATTTAACGACAAAATTTTCATCAGTAATGGCTTGGGGGCTACGTCTGAAGCGAATACATAAATTCATATATTTAAAACAAAAAGAATTTAGTTCAAGACATTAACTAAATTCCTAAAGTTTAGGATTTTTTTATGAAAACCATTTCAAGTTTTATAGAATAGCATATAATTAAAATATGTTTTTTTCGTTCTATATTAACTATCGTTTTTGAAAAATTCTAAAATTTTATTTATTTGTGACTAAGGTGATTTAAAATTTTTTCTGATTTTGCCCTTAATATTGTAGTATTTCAAAGCCATTTATTGTTGATTTAAACTAAATAACTATATACTTTTTAATTTTTATCTTTTTCAATAATTTTAAATTTTTAACCCAAGAGGAATTTAGTCTTAACGAAATCGTGAGAGTTAATATGGAAGATATGGAGTATTTGATAAAAGTTGAATTAAGATATTTTGGCTTTTATTCAAGATTATAACTTTTTAACATTTTCAACAAAGGACAAAAATTATAAAAAGATTATTATTTTGTGGATCCAATTGTATAAATTATGATACTGTTCTGTCAACCTCAACTTGCAGGAATTGAAATCATGTCAAGTTTTAACACGTCTCTTAAATCCAATTTTTTTATCAAAATTAATTTTCTATTTTGGAAGTGTCTCATGTCTTACACACGTAAATGGATAGTTACAAGCTCACAATAACGATATATATACATATATATATATATATGGACCGTTTATTGGTTTACCGTTGAATACTATATGTATATAATATGAGCCGTTCATTTATTGGTGGTGTATCGATGTATTATATTTTTGCCTTTTTATAATAATTAATTTGTGTGAAAATAAACTTTTAAATTTAATTTTTGTGGTCAATTTGTTTAATATTACTATTAAGAGCACTTTTTTTTTAATCTTTTCTTCCAGATTCATGTCTATCATGATTTCTTTTTTGAAATTTAGTTAGTTGATTATCTACTGAATTCTAATCACTTCAAAAAAAAAAAATTTAAATTAGGGGTAAATGTATCCGACAAAAAAAAATAAAATTGATATTAATTAGATTCAGAAGATATTGAAATAAATTAATAATTGCAAAAAAAGAAAAAGGGTAAATAAATACGGTCCAAATTAAGACTTAATGTTAGAGAGAATAAGAAAAATTGGTAAATGTGGATCATAAACATACAAGCATGCTGAATCATTCTTAAATTAAAAAAAAAAAATTATAGGAATAGAAACATGACATGAATTGATGGTGATAATCTAATATAATTCTCTCTATTGCGTGCCGATAAACAATCAAATTTTTGTCTGATGCTAATAAATCTAATTAAAGATATGACTAGTGAAGTAAGAAATCAAGCGCTGAAGTGCGTTTTCCAGTAAAGAGGCTCATGATTAAATATAATTCTTTTTTTTTTTTTTTTTTTTTGTATTTTTCTGGGGGTGGGGGGCAACTCATTCTTTGCTTATCATCCACTACCACCAAACTAATTCTTTAATATAATAATGAGAATTTTACAAAAACATCAATGTGCCGGAAATGATTACAAAAATAATCTCTCTTCAAATTTTTTCTAAAAAGGACGTCCGCTTTAAAGATTTTTCTCATGCTTTGCATATCATAACCAGAATTTTACCAAAATATCAGCATGCCCGCACAAAAATAATGTCTTTTAAAATTTTTTAAAAAAATATTGTGCACTTTAAAGATTTTTTTTAAATATGCCATGAACTCCAAGAATCACTGTTTATCAAAAATTTACCACAAAATTAATAAAAATTAAAGTTATATAAATTTTTTCAAAAATTTACTTAAAATTTACACAAATTATACCCAATATTTATTCAATATTTATAAAAAAAAATAAAAATTAAATTTACACAAGATTTACTCTAAAATTTACCACAAATTAATAAAAATTAAAATTACAAAATGTTTATAAAAAATTTACTTAAAATTTACTTAAGTTATACATAAAATTTACTCAATATTTACCAAAAAAAATTAATAAAAATTAAAATTACACAAGATTTATCCAAAATTTACCAGAAAACTAATGAAAATTAAAATTACAAAAGGTTTATTAATTATTTATTTAAAGTTTACTCAAATTATACCTAAAATTTACCTAATGTTTACAACAAAATTAATCAAAATTGAAATTACATAAAATTCAAGATTTATTCAAGATTTACCCAAAGTTTATCTTTCATCAAGTTAATCTCTCAACTAAAAATTACCAAAAATCTACTTAAAATTTACCAAAGTAAATAATATTAATTAAATACAAATTTACTTTCTTTTTTGTAATTAAAGTTTGTCTAATATTTACTTTGGTAATTAAGTTTGTTAAATTCAAATTTTTTTTGCTAATTAAGTTAATTAAAAATAAATAAGTGCATACAAAAAGATAAATGTTGGTCATATAAGTTAATAAAATTTTTAATCTATATTTAAAATGTGAAAAATAACTATTTTTGTCTTAATTAAATGAAACAATATGTTAAATACACAATAATTAAAAAGAAAAAAAATGGTAAAATTAAGAATAGATAAAATGAAAATGAAAACACGGAGAAAATGAAGGTAAAATTGAAAAGAACTTTAAAAAAAACCTGTAACTATTTCTCCTCTAATAATTTTGATTCACTTCAGCCATAGGGCCTTAGCTCACAGCAGATGTATACCACCGGCCCATTTGAGGAAAATTAAATACAACTCCTAAAGAAAGAATGAAAAAAAAAAAAATTAAATAAATAAATTCAATCTTCACGGAAAGAATAAACAAGAAGAGGCCATATATATATATATATATATATATATATATATATATTGGTGGGTATAATGCCCAAGGATGGGCCAAGAGAGTACCAGAGCATTCTCTTTCTCTTCTAACAATTGCTAGAATCCTCTTCTTACTATCTATATATACTCTGCAAAAACTTCTGTTTTCATCGTGAATTTGATCAAAATCAAAGCAAAGCGCTCCATTTTAGCTCACTTCCTACAAAGCTTTCCATTCAGTTTTCTTGCATCTTTCTCAAAGCATGGCATCATCTCTTATTCCTACCTTTTTTGGCAGCCACAGGACCAATGTATTCGATCCATTTTCTCTCGATATTTTTGATCCTCTCGAAGGCTTCATCACCTCAGCCCTAAATGTACCTGCCTCAACAAGGGAAACCTCTGCTTTCGTTAACGTACGAATTGACTGGAAAGAGACCCCAGATTCCCACATTTTCAAAGCTGACCTTCCAGGGCTGAAGAAAGAAGAGGTGAAAGTAGAGGTGGAGGAAGGCAGAATTCTCCAAATCAGCGGGAAGAGGAGCAAGGAAGAGGAGGAGAAGAACGATAAGTGGCACAGAATTGAGAGGAGCAGCGGCAAGTTTTCAAGGAGGTTCAGGTTGCCTGAGAATGCAAAGATGGATCAAGTTAAGGCTACCATGGAGAATGGAGTGCTTACTGTTACTATTCCTAAACAGGAGGAGAAGAAGACTGAGGTAAAGTCCATCGAGATTTCCGGCTAATTGGAAAAGGCAGTAGTATAAAAAACTACAGCTTGGATTCAAACTACAATCTCTCAATCAAATGAACCCTTATGAGTATGTTCCTATAATCTGTTTGATAAGGTTGAAAGCTGTATCTGTGTGTGTTATGTATCAAAAATTTGAATAATTATGACACATAAAGTACAAATCTTTCTTTTTTGATCTATTGGGTTCCACAAACTAGCGCTAGATACATCACAATCAAATATAATACAGAATCAAAAAAACATTGAATAGAGAAATCCTGTACACGTATAAATGATTTGCTTTCTTCAAATGTATTCTGTGTTATACTCTAAGAATCACCCAATTCGAAATAGTTTCTGCATCTAAATGATCAAATTGCAGGGTATATTAATTCGATACAGCATTAAAACGGCAACCAATATATAACACATTCCTAAGAAAATCTTGCAAAAATTAAGGCAGTAATGAAAGAGAACAAACCTGCTAATCAGGCAAGCTAATACCACTTAGCATAATTTATATGTATATCAACAAATTCAAGCGCTAACACCGGCAGTTGACTTCAGTGCCTTCTTCAACTCTTCATGCACATCCCCTTCTGATTTCTTATCATTTCCTCTCGTTTCATTTCTACTACCACTCTTATTTCTCATTCCATTTCTCTCAGAATATCTGCTGGAATTGAATTCCTGAGCCGAAAAACTAAATTTACCTGCTGCAATTTCTTGCCTGAGATCTTCCACTGCTTTCTTCAATAGCCCATTCTCAGCTTGCAAGACCTCAAGTTGCCGCTTAACCATCAAACAAGTCTCTGCTGTATCAGCATTTCCCAATTCCGAGCCCAATTTCGTTGGTTTTGAGGACGTCCCTTTCGATTTATTATCATCACCATCGACATGCTCAATGCCTATCTTGTTCATCACTAAAAATGGAATCTTTCTAAAATTAATCGTAGCCGCCGAATCACCGCCGATACCACTCTTCATTTCAGCAGGAACCCTAACACCCCACCGGAAATTCATCACCGCGCGACTCTTAACGGGCAACTTTGTACTTGCCGCCACTTCCACACCAGAGAATGCCCCAACAATCGCCCTAGCAGTTTGCGGCGGCAAAATTGACATTTTCTTCCCGGGCAATCCATTCATTCCCGCTAAACTGCTTCCGTTCATCTCCGGAGAATCCACCACCTCAATCAATCCATCGTCGTTGCAATTGTCCAAAGACCCAATCAAATTCCCGCTCTTCTCAAAAACCGAAGACGACTGCGATTTCTTAATTGAGAAATCCCCAAACCTAGGCTTGAAATGGAGCATGAAGCTAGGATTTCCCCTTCCAAGCAAATTGAACTCAGCACTCATAAGCATAGAGCTGGAAATGGGCGAACCAAAAGATCCCGTGCCAGTCTTGACTATAAGAGAGAAAGGGTTCCAGGTATCATTAGGACGGTAAGCGACCTTGATGGCGGGTCCAGATTCGAAGAAAGTAGCGAGATTGAGACATAGCTCCTTGGACTCACCAACCACAATCCCTGATTGGAAAGGCAACCCCAGTATGCTTAATGGGACTTTAGCTCTAAACAGAGGTTTTTGATCTTCACGGAACTTCAATGAAGCTTTCATGCTTAAAATTTCTGAAACGAAACCCTAAAAAACCAAATTCAAAGTTTGGAATTTTTTTTCTTTTTTAAATTGAAGAAATAGTAAGCAGAGAGTCAAGCGAGGATTGATTCAATTTATAATATTTTATTTGAAGAAGAGAAAATCAAACTGATGGGTTTTCAGGTTTTGAAACTGACGAATAAAGAGAAATTAGGTTAAGCGGAGATTCCGCCATATTTTGGCTGGATTTGGGTCGCCCGGTGACATACAGTTATTGGTGACATTGTTCAGTTATTGCCCCTTCATTTTCTACAAGTAATAAAAAAAAAATTGAGAAATTTCAGGAAATAGAAAGCGAAAATGGGAAAATTAAAGAGGATTGCAATTTGCTCTTAGCTGGCAAATGCATAGCCGTTTAAAAATTTAAATCATAAAATAAAGTTTTGCGCCAGCAAAGATTAAATTTAGAGGATTTTAAAAAAATGCCAACAAATTTTTAAAATATTAATTTTTTAAAAATTATTAAAAATTATTAAAAATATCTAAATTCAAAAAATTACTTTAAAGTACATTAAAAATTCACAATCATTATATTTTCAACACTTTAAGATTTGGATTCAATATTTTTAGAATAAAATGAAAAAATTAAAAAGAATTACAATTTGCTCACAGCTCACAAATGCATAGCCGTTCAAAAATTTAAATCATAAAATTAATTTTTGCACCAGAGCTGAGATTAAATTTAGATAATTTTTAAAAAATATCAAAAAACCTTCTAAAATTTTACAATAATATCTCAATGTAAAATTTTTTTCAAAACTATTGAAGGCGTTTAAAATTATTACAAGAATGCTAGTGCACATTTAGTATATTTTAGGGCTTGGGTATATTTTGATTTGATATATTTATGGATACTTTAAATATATTTTACTTCAATATACATTAGAAATTCATTGTGAATACCTTGAATATACACAGATCCTGAATCTTTCCAAATTTGACTGAAAAACAGAGGAAAAATATCAAAAACCAAACTCTACCGCTGACTTTTTGACTAGAACTGAACTGAATTAGACTATTAACTTTAATTTTAACGAATCTAGATCTTTTAGTAATATCTGAATCGAGAACTGTATTGAATTGTACCGAACTGTTGTGGAATCAAAGTGTACCGAAAGAACCGATATCTGAATGTTTAAAATTTAGTATATTTAATAACTAACAAGAATTAAATAAGTTATATATAAAATTATTTATACTTTTTATAGTTTTATGATACAAATATAATACGACTTAAATTTATAATTATATAAAGTTAATTCAATAAAATTTATTAATTATTTAATAAAATTAATATGACATTTATAATAGCAATGACTTTAAATAATTGAAAATTTTATAATGCTAAAAATTTTATAATAATGGTGTAAATAGTTAAATCCATAATTTTTATAAGAGCTTAAACTGAGTTTATTATCAAATTAACACAATTTTTTTTGCTATTAATATAGAAATACAAAAATATACCAATTATATTATATTAAACCTATATAATAATTTAAAATTACATTAATGATTAAAATATATATTTGATGAATATACTTAATAAACTCATATATTTATATACTTTATAATTAATGTAGACAATATATATATATATATTGGAATTAAATAATTATAAAATTACATACTTATAACTATATACTTATGAATTTATATACCTAATAATTTAAAATTTAAATATTACTATATTATTAGCTTACAATATATATATATATATATATATATTTTACCAATATAATTAAATTACATTAAACTTTATTCTAATCTAAATTTTATTCAATAAATATTATTTACGGGTTGTAACACATTTACCCACTAAGATATATTATATTATTTTCTCAGCAAGACAATTATATTATATATACTAACCTAAATTTTATTAATAGGGTCCGTGACACATTTATAATTATTATATTCATTAACTATATCAATTATCTAGTATGTTATTTTTTTTTATTAAGATAATTATTTTACATAAAATTTATATACTGATTTAAATTTTATTAATAAATAATTTATATAGATCCATGACATATTTATCATATAAATTTTAAAAACCACTAATATCATTTTTTCATTATATAAATTTTTAAGTATATAATTTTATATTAATTATATATATAAATATATTAATCATACATATTCAATTACTGATATTAGTTATATTCTTAATTATATTATTTATCTTAATTATATTAGTTCTAATCATTCAAACTCAATTATATCATTTTTAATCCTCAACTAATATATTTTTTTTTGTTATTATTTAGTCTATTTTGTTTCTTATAAAACTTCTAAACATAAAATGTTAAAAAAATATTTTATATTTAATCTATAAACTAGAAGAAAAATTTTAGATAGAATGACTGTCAAAGATGAATTACTATTTATATTTGTTGAACATAAATATTTTAAGAAAACCGTATTAATAAATTTTGCATCAAGTTTTGCTTTTATTGTCAAATTTTTATATTTATATCTATTATATTATTCAAATACCAAAATATTTGTACTGTATTGTTTAATAATGAAAGAATTGAAAAACTGTATTGAACTGTCATGAATTTTCGGAACAATACAATATAGAGATTTATTTTTGGCAACACAATACAATAATCGTATTTAAAAATTTCAAATTGGACTTGACCGTGTACATTCCTATGAGGAATCCTTGAAAATATATTAGGAATTCTTTAAGAAAATTTTGAATATATCTTGAAAATTTCTTAATAATTTCTTGAGAGTACTTTGAAAATATATTGAATATACCTTAAAAATATCTCATAGGTTAATAGTCCCGTTGAATCAATTACAAAATAGAATTATTAGATATTTATTTTGTAGGAAAAGGGAAAAAAAAAAAACAAAAAGAAAAAGGGAAATGTTGACTTAAAATATCAAAACTACTCCTGTATAGGCTTTTTCCTTTTCGAAGCAAGTATGCTGTTAATTAAGTTAATGAAGAAACTTTTATAAGGAGCATCCACTTTTTTTTAATAAAAATCACATATCCAAAGTGTGAATCATATATAGAGATCATAGAGAGATGGCTGCAACAGAGATTTCACATACAGCCAATAAGCCACGTTCATATTCTAAGCCAGTGAGTGGCGGCTGCACTCTTCTTTCTACAGCTACCGCTCTTTCCCCTTCTCTCTGTTTTTTTTGTCTTTGAAGGCAACCTCATCGCTCATTTTGCTCAACTCTCTCCTTTTCATCCTCTTCAATGATTGGTTCTCCTCCTTCCCAGAGTTTAATTGGCGACTTCAAAACTTTCAGAGGTTCTGACTCAATCAAATATTTGAACAAGCCTGGGTAAGACTCCATTCATGAAGACTTAAAAGAAAGAAAGGAACAAAATATAAATACTAGTGCTGGATGAAAATAAAAGTTAAAAAGAAGATAAAATTGAAAAGTTAATTTGATAAAAATGAAAAGAAAAAAGTATAAATATTTTTCAAAGAAAAAATTAAAAATTAGTTAATGACGTAAATTTCTCTTAAATTTATTATGAAGTCTCCAACTCAATTATGAGACTGTATATGAAATTGACTGTTATAAACGAAAATGGAGGAGATCAATTGGGCTTAAATTATGCAATGCACATAAAGCTCGTTCACTTCACTCCAATGGCAAAAAGAAAGCCCAACTTCCTCATCAAGATAGCCTATCATGGGTTATGGGATGGATGAGCTATTGCTGGCCCAATAACAACATCTTGGGTTTTTTTGTCTTCTAGCTTAGTATTTAGAGGAATTTTCCCTCTCTGCCGATTTTTTAATTGTTTTTTCAATATAGCCCACAGTTTTTTTTTCACCAATTTATTTTTCATTAGTATTCACTTTTTTAATTCTATTTTTTTTCTTATCTTTCTTTGTTCTTTAGTGTGACTTGGTAATACCATTTTTGTCCCAAATATACCAATTTGCCGTCCCTGCCCTTACATCTTTTTCATTTTCTTGGAGATCTATCATAGTAGACTTTCTCTTATTTCCAATCTGGTTTTCTATGATCTCATTGCTCTTCTCCCTTCTATCCTTTATGCTTCTTCGAAGAAGAGAAAAATCACCAATAAAATTAATGATGATGCTGCAATTATTTTTAGAATTTGGTTTTCGCTCTAAATTTAAGTTTTGAAATTAAATTTATTTACTTTTTTTGAGTTTTTGTCTATGTTGTTGTTGATTTATTTTTTGTTCTTTTTTTTAAAAATCACTAAGATATACCAAATGTATGTTAAAGATATACTGAATTTTATAGCTTTTGTTCATAACTGTTTTATGTCCAATGTATCCCAAAATATACTTAACGTATGTCAAAGGTATACCGAACTTTATAATTTTTGTTCACTTAACTATTTTAGGTATAAAGTATTCTCAAGATATACCATGGTTTCTCTTATGTTCTATTAAATGCTTTAGGCCGGAGGTATGCCTAATATATACAGAAAGTACTGGTGTAATTATATAAAGTATTTTTTAATAAAATTAAAAAAAATATTAATGAAAGGTAAAATTGTAATTATTTCTTCCTTTTTTTTTTAGTATTTATGAAAAATTCCCTACTATTTAGATTGCTAGACGAATGATCACGTCTCATGCTAAGACAATTCAAGGCTAACCACAAATTAAGGTTCATGGATGTATAAGGTACGGGTCAATAATGTAGGACATGAATTGGTACAAATTTAATCAAAGATTTCAATTTTAATTCCTTATTTTAAAATTTTCGAGTTAGTATTTGCTATCATTGGAGATTCTATCTTAAACTTTCTAAATTAATCAGAAAAATTCTGAGACCAAATTAAAAACAAAAAAAAATGTATGAAAATGCCACCTAAAGCCCAAAATCAATGCAAAAGGCAATATAAAGATATGGAAATAATGTTGCAAAGACAACAATTATGAGACGCATCATTGAATGTTAGAAGTAATCACTAATAAAGACATGAAGCATGCGATAAACCCATTACTCCAAAATGCTTACACTCACTCATTCCCTATTCCCAACTAATAGTTTATTTATTGAGAAAACTGGAAATATTTGTAGCATTGCAGATTCATACTAAAAGACGAGCAAGTCCTGATTACAAGGTGAAGCATTACCAACTGAAACAACGTCATTAATTTAACACATAGAAATACGTGTATTGTATCAATCTGCAATGATGTTAGATTTGAGCAAAAAGCAAAACGATTGAGAAAATCTTTGCACAAAATGATGAAAAACAAATGTAATTTCAACAGTGCCCCGTTTTCATACAAAATTTTTTTTATGTTAAAAGACTTCATGGGTCATGATTGGCCTGATGTTCATGCCATAAGTAGGGGCACATGACCCTATACGTTTAGCATATGGCCCCAATTTGGTAATATTCAGTTAACATGGGAATCCAAATATCTCTGAATCATACTGCATGTAACCCAAAAGCAGCAAAGTTTGATGGTTGCAGAGATACAAATCATATATAACACTCACTTTCATGCAAACATACATGCTTTTCATGTATAGATCATCGCAAGCATTGCTTTCATGAGGGAAGTGCCTGTGAAGATAACTTGCAAAATGTGGCCGGTGGCCCATCCTTGATTCTTTTTCTTTTTTATGTTTCTAATAACCGCCAGACAATTAATACATTCACTTAATTTGCATTTTTAAATTTGCATATTAAAAGAAAGAGAATTGCTCATTGTGGTTTAACATCAAACAGGTGAAAGACAGATCGATGCAACTCTTTTATGTGTATTTGGAAATTAAATTAAATTCCCCTCGCAATCAAATTACGTCACATTATTGATTTTGTTTTGCAGTGATGCTTCATGCATGTCGGTGAACCATCTTTTCTCATGATATATATATATATATATATATATATATATATAACTAATATTATAATTATAATGTAAGAGTATTCCCAGTAATACTCTCTATCACATTTCATATTATAAAAAATTTACTTTTTATTTTAGTTGTTTTAAAAATTGTGTGCACTCCAATAATACTCATTATTCAGGTGAATTTCATCTACAGTCCTCTAATTATATAATTCGTAACAATTCAGTACCTGAAAAATTATTTGTAACACAAAAATACCTCAATTATCTAATTCGTAACAATTTGGTACCTAAAAAATTATTTGTAACACAAATATACCTCAATTCTTATTTTGTAACACAAACATGATATATATATATATATATATATATATTAGAATTATAATGTAAGAGCATTCCCAGCAATACTCTCTATCACATAGTTGTTTTAAAAATTGTGTGCACTCCAACAATACTCATTATTCGGGTGAATTTCACTCACAGTCCTTCAATTATATAACTCGTAACAATTCAGTACCTGAAAAATTATTTGTAACACAAAAATACCTCAATTATCTAATTCATAACAACTCGGTACCTAAAAAATTATTTGTAACACAAAGATACATCAATTTTTATTTTATAACACAAAAGTATTTCAACTTTTATTTTGTAACTAAATAGTAGTTTCGTATTTGAATTTTAGTCTCTCTAACATAAGTATAATATAAAATATTCACTTCAAATAAATTTTAATAAAAAAAATTAGATGTAATATTCACATCAGATAAATTTTAATTTTACTGACTGTGTATTATAACTAATTTTATTTTTATTAAAATTTATCTAGACATTCCATGTTATATTTCTGTTAAAGAAACTAAGGTGTGTTTGAGAGTACTGTTAAGTGTTCCAAAAGCATATTTTGAATTTTTTTTATTTAATTAACTAATTTTTTTTTATGAATTATTTCTTTTTTCAAATATACTTCTAAAAAAATATCTATTTATCTGTATTTACCAAAAATAGTTTTCAAAACTCAAAAAGTTAAAAGTACAAAATTTTTTTTCCCGAAAAACATTTTTTCCAAACACAATGCTAAAATGAACCATAATAGTTGAAAACATAAGTATCATTTAGTTACAAAATAAAAGTTAAGGTACCTTTGTGTTACAAAATAAAAGTTAAGGTACTTTTATGTTACAAATAATTTTTATAAGTACTGAATTGTTACAATTTACATAATTAGGGTATATTTGTGTTACAAATAATCTTTCAGGTACCGAGTTGTTACGAGTTAAATAATTGAGGTATTTTTGTGTTACAAATAATCTTTCAGGTACCGAGTTATTATGAGTTATATAATTGGAGGACTGTGGGTGAAATTCACTCTCCTTATTCCAATTCCTATTTAAAATTTCTATTAATAAAATTATTTAGAAAAAAATGAAGAGAGAGTTAGAGATAAAAAAAAAAAAAAGAAGGAAAGAGTGATAAAAGAATAAAAGAAAAGAAAGATAAATAATAAAATATTACTTATTAGCTCTCCTAACTCTTAAATTTGAAGAGACAAAATATAAATTTTACAGAGATATAAAACTCCATAAATTTAGATAAAAAGAAAAATAAGCAAGTTGTTGAGGATGTTCTAAGATGATAATAGAATTTAGGTACTTTTTATAGATGGAAGTTGTAATTCAAAAACTCTCAACTTTTTCCATATGAGAAATTCTTTTTTTAGACTCAGTCTATAATTTTATTTATAAATTAATTCAATCACATAATATTATATATTTAATTGATTTATTCTCATTAGTTGATATAAATACAATATACATATATGTCATATTGTGATTAGATTAGTCTACATAAAAATTATGTCATCTATGTACTTTGCTTTGAATAGTTATCAATTTAGAGAAATTTCTAGGTAGATTTAATTTATCTTGTCATCTGTAGACATTTAAATATATATCAATGTATATTAATCTATAAATATCATAATAGACTAAATATATATAAAAATTACATTAATATTTGTGGAGGTGATAATAAATCCTTGTACTTGACATTCATGAATTAGCATAATAACGTAGGGACATGCATTCATGTCTTTTTATGTCTCTCGTTGTTGGCTGCACCAATAAAGCATCAAACATCAAAACCTTGTCACTATGCTTTTACTTTTTCCAATTCAATATCTAAATTACTTCTTTCCAACCTTAAGTTACGCAAGTGAATTCAGTCAAAAAAAAAAAAAAAAGTTGCTCAAGTGAAAATTAATTTTTTCCTCTTTCCTCTCTTGTAAGTCGCACTCTTTCATCCAGATCTGCCCATCCTCCTTTATTTTTCGTGGTTTTTCATTTTTAGGATAGTATTTTAGTGAGTAAAATAAGATTTTATTGGTGTTTTGGCTGGGTTGGAGTTTTTTCTTTTCCTTGTGTTGGATATATTATAGATTTACTATAGTTTAGTTTGAATTTTAATAACTTGATTTGCCTTAAAAAGTTACATGTAGAAGTCTGTCTTTTTCGGCAAATACAGTTTCAAATAAAAGAACTGATAGAAAGAAAGTTTTTAATTGTGGATGTGTCTCTAAATGTCTTAAGCCAGAGTTCTTAATTATGGATGTGCCTCTAAATGCCTCAAGCCAGGAGTTACTTCTTGTTGCTTACCTTTTATCTGAATTTGCAGAGTATTCAAGCTATGCTTTTGTGCTTATTGGATTCTATTTTTTTATGATATATCTTCAGTCTTGTAGTTTCTTTTCTAGTGCTTTACTCAGTAAAACATAAAGTTGTTTTATGAAGATTTTTTCCTCATATTCATATTTGATTAAAAAAAAAAGTGAAAATTAATTTCCAGGGACAAGCATTTTGTGTGACCCACTGCCGCTGGGTGATGGAAATTGAAGATAATTAGATACTGACATGTAGGGCATGATTCTCATTGGAAGGAAAATGACTTTGTATATGTTAATTAGTTATGCTACTATTTTTTTTTTTTTTTAGTTTATAAGTGTGGATAAGGAAAATTAATCTGGAGATATAATTCAAATGGATTGATAAATTTATCACTAAATTATGGCTGTGGATTCAATTATGCCACTAATATATCTAACAAGTCAATATTGCAGTAGCTTTTATGACTCAGCTTGTCTGCTCAATTAATAAGTTTGTCACTAGATAAATGAAAAAATAAAACTAATCATTGATGGTTTTGGCTGAGAACCAGACAAGCACACAACAAGCATAATTATCAATAATTGTGTATTTTGATTAGATGCATTTGCTTAATGAGTGCAACAGCATACATTTCTGTTCCTTAATTATAGCTTAATTGGAAGTACAATGATTAAGGAAGGTAACCTTTTTGACAAAGATTAAACACAGTGAAAGCAGGCCAAGTGGCTGACAATAACTAGAGACTAGAAAGCAGCACCCAAAGGACCACTTAATAGATTATTTGCTATCTCGAATTAGACTCTAAAATATTTTAATTCAATTCAAAATTAATTAAATTAAATTTGAATTTAAGTAGTTTATCAAATTGAATTTGAGTATCCAAACACTTGATTTGAAAAACTTACAAAATTAATTGAGCTTATTGTTTTTATTATTTATTAAATGACTTTTATACTCTTGCTATTTAAATTGCCTAAATATTATATATCTCATTCTTTAGCTCGAATTAAGTAGGATCAAGTATATTTCTTATTAAATTTTTTAGCTCAATTAAGTTTTATAGAGTATAGCTCTAGTTCAAGTATTTTTCGAATCAATTTTTGAAAAATAAAAAAAAACTTGATCGATTTCGAATTTCGAACTTAAACTTGATACTATATCAATTTGGCTCAATTACACTCTTACATCAAAATGGCTATGTGGATTAGTCAATTTGGTATGGAACATACACATTCTTTTCTTTTTTTCTTTTCTAATAATAATTTTACAATTTGTACCATGAAATTTTGCAACCATAGAAAAGCGGGTATATTTTTACTTATATAATTTCTTAGGATAAAGCGATGCCATGTACCCTACAATTTTTTCCCCTTTTTCAGATTCTTTTTATGAGTTTTTGACTTAAATAGTATGCATTTTTCCCTTAAATAGTATGCTGGAATGTAATCTACATTACATGTTTCATGTTCTTCCCTCCTAATTTCAAACACTAATGCAAATGTAACAAAGGGTAAATGTAATAAAGGGTAGTTTTTATGTTGGCGGAGTAATATTTACTCGAAGGTAAATAATTGCACCCTTGGTAGAATATCAATCAAATTTTGAATGTAAGACATTCACTCTAGTTAATGCCCTGAAAAAGTAGAAAAGAAAAATGGGGAGGAACCCATGCCTAGATTACGGTGGATACAGTTGTACTCGACAACTAGTTGCTACAATCAAATTTTGAAACAAAAAATGTGAGTGCTTCTTCAAATTAAGAACCATTCTCACTTGAATGTATGTTTTGATCTATGTAGAGCATCTATTCAAGAGCACAAAAATTTAATGCATATAGTGCCTGCCTGCTTCGAGGGCCAATATAAGAGCACACAAATTAAGAATCGTAATTAATGCATCAAATTTGAAAATTTTAAAAAATAAAATAATAAAATAAACCAAAACAAAAGTTCCCATATCTCAATGCTCTTTAGGGCTTTTAACAAGGCTTTGTACTGCTAGGTGGACACTTTCCTAGCTGTAGTTGCAACTTTAGGGACAACAACCCAAACTTCCACATTATTGAGATTAAATTAATAAATTCCTCATTAATAAGGCAGAGTTTGCTACTCTATTTGATTTTCAAAATTAATTTTTGAATTTTTATTATATAGTTAATTTTTTTCAATTAAAAAATGGTTTTAGATTAAATTTATGGCCATCTTAATGGCATATAACAATTAACAAGTAACGGCTAAAAATTCAAATTTATGTTTTTCTTTGTCATACTGGATATACATAATCCTATGAATTCTGATAGTTTGAAGCGGGCCAGATTGAACTATGAAGGTTTACAGCTATTTTAGGGCATATGTTTTTCATTCGTAAAATTCAAATTCAATACAGTGTTTAAGAGAAATAAGTATCCAACTATTTGAACCAGCATGTATTAATAAAAATACAAATTTATTAAATCCACTAATTAAAAAAAAAAAACTATGATAACACACATAGACCCATAAACAAGAATAATACAAATGATTATAACGTGGATTATTGAACGTTAATAATAATACTGATTACCATTTATCACATAAATAATTAAAGAGGAATAGCTTGTTCACCACGTTCATATCCTCTAATTATATATATTAAGCACATCAACTTTGTCCTTTACCTTAATTATTCAATTATATCACCGCTCAAGACAACCACAAAATTCCGGATCAAAGGGATTATTACAGACAACGTTGATTTTTTTTTTTGTCATTCGACATAAATGTTTCGATTAATCATGGAGAATTCTAAGATTAATTTTATTTGTCTTGAATAGAATCTCAAAAATAACACAATATTTTCGGGTGAATTTCACTCATGATCCTTTAATTATATAACTCGTAACAACTCGATACTTGCAAAATTATTTGTAATATAAAAATACCTCAATTATCTAACTCGTAATAACTCGGTACCTGAAAAATTATTTGTAACACAAAAGTACCTCAATTTTTATTTTGTAACACAAAAGTATCTCAACTTTTATTTTGTAGCTAAATAGTATTTTCGTATTTAAATATTAGTCTCCCTAACATAAGTGTGATATAAAATATCCACATCAAATAAATTTTAATAAAAATAAAATTAGATATAATATTCACATTAACTAAATTTCAATTTTACAGATGGTGTATTACAACTAATTTTATTTTTATTAAAATTTATTTGGACATTTCATGTTATATTTCTGTTAAAGAGACTAAAAGGTGTTTGAGAGTACTGTTAAGTGCTTCAAAAGCAAGTTTTGAATTTTTTTTATTTAATTGACTAATTTTTTTTAATTTTTATGAATTATTTTTTTCAAATATACTTTTGGAAAAAATATCAATTTATTTGTATGTACCAAAAATAGTTTTCAAAACTAAAAAAATTAAAAATACAAATTTTTTTTTTTTCCAAAAAAACGTTTTCTCCAAACACAGAACTAAATTAATAATTGAAGACATAAATACTATTTAGTTACAAAATAAAAATTAAGATATTTTTGTATTATAAATAATTTTTAAAGTACTGAATTATTACAATTTATATAATTAAAGTATATTTATGCTGCAAATAATTTTTTAGCTATTAAATTATTAAAAATTATATAATTGAAAAATCGTTGATAAAATTCACCCAATATATCAGATAAATTTTAAAATTGTTCACATATGAAAAATTAAATTCAAAATCTCTTATTAAAGCAATATTATCTCAATCACATTCTTACCATGTTGATTTTTTAATAATATATTTAGTTTTTTGAAAATATATATATATTGGTTAACTGACAAATTTTAGTCTTGAAATAATGAGTTGGTTCTCGAAACACAATAACACATAATCAAATGATTCGCAGGTTCGAAAGCTGTTGGACATGATCCGTGGCACGTGGCGCGAAAAGTCATTTGTTACATCGGCCGCCAATACGCTGCCGTTTGTCACATCCCATGCACTGCCCAATACCGATGACCTCCTCAATCAGATCAATTTTACAGTTCTGATTGTAAGTAAAATTTTGCCGTTAGCCATTAACTACACACGTCACACGTCGAACTCAAAAGGCCTACGCGTAAGTTGGCAGTTGTAGATACTAACGTGCGCCTCGCTGGCTGACAAACGGAAAACGTTGCTTATCGGGAATTGGTCTGAAGGGGACAGCTGAATGGTTTGAGCTAACCTGACTGAGATGGGGAACGGCGAGTGGGTCCTACAAGTTTTGCCCCGTTGCCCCCATTCCGTCAGCGGCTTGAATAGTAATTTTCTTTTATTTTTCATAAATTCGATTACTGAGCCCAAATTGCTGAATTTTATTATAATTAAATTTTCTTAATTTTGATTGGTACTTTTGTTTTGTAGGTAAGTTTATAATACTTTTTTTTTATGTAAATCACTATATTTGTGATTAAAAAATATGAATTATGAGAAAATAAATATTATAAATTCAAATAATATTTGCTTGGATAAAATTTTCAAACATTATTTGTTTTTCTAATTAATTTGAAATTTGGCTTTGGGAGAGATAATGGGAAGAAATTTCGAGAAGGAGACTGTTTGTTGATCTAAATGTGGGATGGATAGACTATATTCAAAATAAAGGGGAAAACAAATAAAAGATTAGCATAACTTTGTTGTTTTTATCATAAATTAGATTCACTCTTTAGGAAATAAAAAAACAAGATTCTTGCCTTTATTTTAAAATTTCAAATGGTTCATTCCCTTCACATTTCGATTTCAACTCTGCAAATCACAAACTTTTAATTATTATTACTATTTTTAGTAGTACAAATATATTCAGCGGCATAGTAGAATTCTAAATGAGAAAGATAAAAAAAGTTAAAATTATAGATTATGAATGCAAAATTAAACTTTCTAATATTATTTAAAAAAACATTATATTATTTAATATCATACATAGCCTCCACTCAATCCGAAATTTTCACCAAAGTCAAGGGCAATTTCGCCACACAAATAATATTTCTGCAACAAAACCTATAACACTAAATATCAAATAATATTTCTCTTATGCTTCTTTCTATTAAAAATATCAAATAATATTTAAACTACTTTAAAATTTTACTCAGGCACATGTAGTTTCACATATTGGGCGTCTAGCAATTAATAGCTAAAAAATAACTAATTTTCAAAATAAGTAGTTCAAAGTTAATATTATTAGAAAATAAATTTAAATTAAAAATTTTTTAATCAAACTTTTTTAATTGTTGTAACTTGGAAGCTATATATTGATTGAAATCAATGACTACGGCTATTTTTTAAATTTTTTTTTTACGGTTTACATATGTATAATTCTATAGTTTTAAAATAAATTGATACGATATTAATGATGTCTTACTTTTCAATAATTATTCGTCCTAAATTTTTTTATATAATTAAAATTAATAATTAATGGAATTTAATTTTATAAAATAGAATTTAATTAGCCGAACACGAAAAGTTGATAATTAACGGAAATCCTAAAACACGTTATATTTGTATCTTAATATTGTTGTCAGACGTACTAAAAAAATATATTTTTAATTTTTTTTATTTAATTGATTAATTTTTTTAATTTTTTATAAATTTTTTTAAAAAATATTTATTTTTATTGAATTAATTTTCAAAATTCAAAATTTGTATCCATTTACCCGTATGGCTTTGCGGACATCATTACGGTAGCTGTGTGTAAACGAAGAAAGAAATAAATAATATTAAAAAAGATTATCAGAGATTCAGACGGAGTAATAAATAATGATATTAAAATTTTCACTGCCTTTCTCTTTATAGTTTTAATTTGAACTGCTAGCTTAAAGATCAGATAGAGAAGCCAAGGGGAGAGAGAGACAGACATAAATCATAAATGTTTTATATGAGCGAGATTTTGTACTCATCTCCAGAAATTCAAAGAGATACATAGATTTGGTGATTCATTGTTTCTTGTAAGTAAACCCTAAAGATTTTTTCTCTTCCTCTCATTTTCGCGCGCTCTTTACTTCTTCTTCCTCCTCTTTGAGCGCTAGCTGAAGCCTGCTGGTGGAAAACCAAAGTCAAAATCTTCTTCTCTTCTGATTTTGGTTTGGTGTATAATGCCTCATTTTTTTTTATTTAAAATGTTTGGAAGAGTAGCTTATGTTTGATTTTTAGAGGTTTGGGATCTAATTCTATTTTCTTTCTGTTGTTTTTGTAAATCAGAGTTTGTTTTTGGTGTTTGTGTAGCTGTGATGGTGTCGTTTTGATATTTATTTATAATTTTTTGAAGTTCTGATGTAGGGATGAGTTGTTAGTTCTATTATTGTGTTTGGCTTTAATAAATGTTAGTTTTCTTTCTTTTCCTCACATTTTCTGAGTAACCAAAGAGTTTTTTTTTTTGGTTGCTGTATATTTTCATGTGTGTTGCTGTTATGTTACTTACTCTTGGTTTCTGATGTGCAGGACTGTTTTATCTGTTTCAATTTCAAAGAGCAGTGGCTTTAAAGGAAGAATAGAGCTAGCTAGAGTTCAAAGTGACGGTACCGTAGTCAAATCAATCAGCGTCAAAGCTTCATGTACGCAGAGATTCGTTCATGATTTTATTTGGTTATAATTGGACAGACAGATAACTCACTCTGCAATTGCCATTGCTTATCCGGAATCCAAAAAAATAAAATTACTCCTTATTTTTTTCCTATTGGAGCTTTTTGTTTCACTTCTTTGACTTTATGATTTAGATGCTCAAAATGCAATGCAGTTTATGGCAGATAGGAGCTCTAGGTGGATTTTGTGTCTTTTTCCATTTTGCCAAACAGTGTCGTTGATTCTCTCTGTATAAAGTTCTTAGAAGAGCTAGTTAATTTTCTCAAATTTGTGCCAGTAGAACCAGCTTCTTGCTTTTTGAGCCAAAAGGATATCATATCTAGATCCCAAGATTTCCTGGGCACCGTCCGCGGATCAATAAGGAATAAGAAAAGAAAGATCACTTGTGAATTCGCCTTGTTTTTTGTGAGTCATACTTGAGGAATGTGGATGAAATGGTGAAAATGGTCTCGTCAATGAAGGTGTCTTTGCTTCTGCTATGAGCGTATGACTGGAAGGGTATAGTTTTCTTGTCGGAGGTATGTCTTTGAATCCAACATCTGGGGGCAGAGCAATATCGCATCATACTTTTTTGTCTTAATGATTTCCTATTGTGAACTGTAGGTACTTAATGGGTTTTGGAAATTTGATGTATTGAAGGACGAGGAGGTTTATTACACATTAACTGGTGGTAGCGATGATGAGTAGAGAGCAAAAGCGAGGAAAGCAAGAGAAAAGTGGCTCTGATGTCGCCGAGAAGGTTGTAGTTGCAGTTAAGGCATCCAAAGAGATTCCTAAGACTGCCTTGGTGTGGGCTTTGACTCATGTTGTGCAAGCTGGGGACTGCATTACTCTGCTTGTTGTTGTCCCTTCACAGAGTTCAGGTGCCTTTTCATCTCCTATTCTCTTGTTTATTTTTGCTACTTAGAGCGGTATTGGATATTTAATTTTAGAGCATCATGTGTGCCCTTTTCTTATCGACCCCTTCTATTTCTTCGTAACAGTCCTGCTTTATAATATGTGTTCATGATATTGTTTGGACATGAGTATTTTCACCTTAGCCGAAAGGCATCTTTCATAAAATGGAAGTATAATTTTCTGCTAAGCTTTCCCGTCTCAGAAAGTATTTGGTTGGCCATCTATCTTGTAAAGCTTCTAGGTTTCTTAGTTTTATTGATATCATAACCTATGACTGTTTTTGAAACTTTCATCCTTTTTCTGAAAATGAATTGATGGTGCTTCTGAATTAACTGATATTCAGACTTCAGTGACGCCATTTTTCATGATTCCATCTCTCTGTTGGTGAATATGATTGAACTAACTGTTAATTTTTGTGATTTCTTAGGTCGAAAATTGTGGGGTTTCCCAAGATTTGCTGGTGATTGTGCCAGTGGTCATCGGAAGTCTCATTCAGGAACAATCTCAGAGCAGAAATGCGACATCACGGATTCCTGCTCTCAGATGATCCTTCAGCTTCACGATGTTTATGATCCAAACAAGGTGACTGCATCGTTGCATGCTGTACTTCATGTTCAATGTTGTTAATGCTGATCCTATGTTTTATATCCTGATTCACACAGATCAACGTGAAGATCAAAATTATTTCTGGGTCACCTTGTGGGGCAGTGGCTACTGAGGCGAAGAGAGCCCAAGTGAATTGGGTTGTATTAGACAAGTAATACTTAAATCTTTTTTTGGTTCATTTATTTAATTGTGATCTTAGGATGTTTTATCCTCTTCAAAATCAAACAACCGAACTTAAGATTTTTACCAAAAGTAGATCTTTTTGAGCACTACCATAATACTTTTCTTGATCCGTCGTTTGTGTTGATGCTTTCAGTTTATCGAATTTCCTTCAAGATATTTTGGCTTGTTTTGCAGACAACTGAAACATGAGGAAAAACGCTGCATGGATGAATTACAGTGCAACATAGTTGTTATGAAGCGTTCACAACCAAAGGTTCTCCGCTTGAATTTGGTTGGAACAACATTCAAGGAAGCTGAAAGCACAGGCCCATTACCTTCTGAACCAGATGAAGCTTCCGAAAAACATGCCAATAATGAAAAGGATTCCTCAGATTCAATACGAGGACCAGTTGTGACTCCAACAAGTAGTCCAGAGCTAGGGACACCATTTACTGCTACTGAAGCTGGTACATCATCAGTGTCAAGTGATCCTGGAACCTCTCCATTTTTTATCTCAGAAACAAATGGAGACATTAAGAAAGAGGAATCAGTAAACATTAAGGAAAACAGGGATGTTGATGACTCTAGTTCAGACTCAGACAGTGAACATCTATCCACGGCATCAGCAAGTTTGAGGTTTGAACCATGGATAGGGGAGTTCCTTAGTTCTCATACTCATTCCTCACGACACATGGAAGAAGGCTCACAGAGAAGTATCAATATTGCTCAAGCATCTACAGCTAAAGCTTTTCTAGAGAATTTATCAAAGCTTGATAGAAAAAGAATGCCCAACTATAGGACTGATTTAGAGCTAAGTGGAAATGTAAGAGATGCAATATCATTATCCAGAAATGCACCTCCTGGCCCCCCTCCTTTGTGCTCAATATGTCAACATAAGGCACCAGTTTTTGGAAAACCTCCAAAATGGTTCAGCTATGCTGAGTTGGAGCTTGCCACTGGTGGATTTTCACGAGCTAATTTCTTGGCAGAGGGTGGGTTTGGATCTGTTCACAGAGGTGTGCTGCCAGATGGCCAGGCAGTTGCTGTGAAGCAGCACAAATTGGCTAGTTCACAGGGGGATCTTGAATTTTGCTCAGAAGTCGAAGTCCTGAGCTGTGCCCAACATAGGAATGTTGTGACGCTGATTGGGTTCTGTATTGAGGAAAAAAGAAGGTTGTTGGTGTACGAATATATATGCAATGGGTCACTAGATTCTCATCTTTATGGTAATTCCTCTTTTCGCCAACTTGACGAGTTTAGTGATTGAATAATACAGATGATTGTTGGAAGTTGTAGAAGTACTAAAGTAGCATGATTTAATTTGTAGTTTAGACTTGTAAATCAAGATTTTTTTCTTTCAAATCAGTGTTCAAAGGTCTAACATTGATGCTGTGTTTCTCCAGCTCTGTGAGAACCATATTGTCAATAACAGTGTGCCTGTGATGCTATTTCATTAATGATTTGTTGCTAGGTAAGCTAACATCATGATTTTGGCAGATAGAATGAGGGCTCTAACTGGATTTTGCTTGAATTAATACTTGGATTCATTTTATGTAGTCTGGTTTTTACTTGGAGGTTCATCAATACTGTTGTAATTATATATTTTTGGAACTCATGTAATTATTAGTTGAAGTCATTTCCAACTGTCAAGCATGGCAGTTTATTTACTCATATATCTGATTGCGTTTCAGGGCGCCAACGGGAGCCGCTAGAGTGGTCTGCACGCCAGAAGATTGCTGTGGGAGCTGCTCGAGGCCTGCGCTATCTTCATGAAGAATGCAGAGTAGGTTGCATTGTCCACCGTGACATGCGCCCAAACAACATTCTCATCACCCATGATTTTGAACCCCTGGTATGGAAATGTTGTTTGATTGTTTGCACAGTATTTCTTAGAACCAATGACTACAGCTTCCATGATGCATCCGCTCTTTGAGTTTTTTTTTTTAATTAAAATATAGATAGAACATTATTGGAATAGGATATTTTGACGCTCAAAATTTCAAATTCACACCCCTGATAGCATATTCTCTTATTGCCATGTTCTCATGATATGGAGTCTGAGAAGCTATGAATAGCATTCTCCTTTCTGCCGGTTTCTGAGACTATTTTTTGGGCATTTGATTATATGGGTTCCAGGTTGCATTAAATGAGATCATCACTTGGCAACTTACTGATTTTGATGACTTTCTTCTGCCTCTAGGTGGGAGATTTTGGCCTCGCAAGGTGGCAACCTGATGGTGACACTGGAGTTGAGACAAGAGTTATTGGAACATTTGGGTATTTTTAAGATTGCTTTTCAGTTTCCCTTCCCCACACAATTGCATAATTAAAAAACAAATTCTATGCTGCTGCAGTTATTTGGCTCCAGAATATGCTCAAAGTGGTCAAATAACAGAAAAGGCTGATGTCTATTCCTTTGGGGTTGTTTTGGTTGAGCTTGTCACGGGAAGAAAAGCAGTGGATCTTAACCGGCCCAAGGGCCAGCAGTGCCTCACTGAATGGGTATGCTTTAAGAATCAGTTGACCAATTTTCATTATCAAGTTTTCTCCATTCTACATTACATACTCTAGTCATTTTGTGGTTATATAGCAAGTACATCTTTTGGAATCAATTAATGTTGTGACTTCAAGGGATACATTACCTATAAAATAAATCAATCTACTCTTTTACTTTTAGACCATATGCTCTTTGATTTGATCATCTCCTTGGTTCCTATTATACTTTCTAATTTGGAGCAGGCACGCCCTCTGTTGGACGAATATGCCATTGATGAACTGATTGATCCACGGCTAGGGAACAATTTTTCAGAACAGGAGGTTTACTGCATGCTTCATGCAGCATCATTATGCATACGGCGGGATCCTTACTCTAGACCTCGCATGTCACAGGTGAGAAGAAACTTTCAACATACAATATTCAAGCTTGTCTTGTGATGCGTGAAAATTAGTGGATGTTTATTTTCCCCCTATCTCGTGCAACCTTTTAAGTAACTATATGAGTTGGATAGGCTAGAATGAATTCTACATGCTCATAGTCAAAGTAACGAATATTGATATGCTCAGTGCATGGAAGTCTGAAAGGGCCAGGAAATATTCTTAGGCTGTTCAGTCTAGCATATATTGTGATTCCTTCCACTCAGGAATGGGGGACATGGCTAGTTGATCATGGAAATGCGAGAAACAGACACACTTTGTAGAAAAGCATTCTCTTGAATTTGCTTGAGGGACCAGTTTATGTGCTTCACCTTCATTTTTTATGCATATAACATTACAGCATATTGTGAATATTACCACTAAGAATGATACCACCTTTTTTTTTCCATTATATTGGAGTAGGTTCTTCGAATACTTGAAGGTGACATGCTCATGGACTCTAATTTCTCGTCAACTCCTGGGTATGATGTGGGAAACCGAAGTGGACGGATTTGGGCGGAGCAGCAGCAGCAAAATTATAGTGGTCCACTCTCAAATGATGCATTGGAAGGTTTTAGTAAGTTCTCTCTGGGGGGACACTGAGGACAGTTTTCTGAGGATAAGACGAATAGGATTTCATGTGAAGATGAATACTAAAGAATCAAACGCGGGTAATGCTAAATTTGTCCTGGCCTCCTGTTTTTCTCTTCTTTTTGCATTCAGTAATTGTATCTTTCTATTTTTGCCTAAAATAGTTTGGTTATATGCCATCTAGATTTTGCTTTGTATAGTAGAGGGGGGAAGTACAGTTAGTTATGCTATGTTAATTCTTTGGTAAATGATAGAAACTGATATTAAAATACCGATGATGCACGGGTATTAGTGATTACGATTTCCTTAATCGAATAGCAGCTTTCAGTTATTAGTTGCTGTCTTTCTCATGTTTTTGCGTGTATGTAATGTTGCATCTATGTATATAGAGATCAGGTTATATGCTTTTCTTGAATTGTGTCCTTGACATATAATGACAAAAGCTAATCTGAAATTTGTCTTTTATCAAATAAAACATGCAAACATGAATGTGAAAGCATTAATTGAATGTTGCAATAAAATCCCCTTTTCTCAAGAATTAGTTTTGGGTATAACAGTTTGAATTTCGAATATTCAAAATATTTACATAAAGCCAAGCAATAAATCTGATAATGACAGCCTGAGAAATATCAGAACACAGCTCAACTATTTCTACAGGTGCGTTGCTTGCTTGCCTTGAAGCCTTTGCATGAGGACAATCTCGTTTTGTTATCCACAGAAAATTATTGGTTGTCTATTGTCGTTTGTCTCATCTTATCCTTTACCCATGTCTGTTGATTACGAGTTTTGGAAGCTGTGTTACCAAATTTATCTGTCTGCAGTCTGCACTTGACTTTGACTTGTGATTAACAGTAACAGATTTAAAAATTAGAGCCAGGTCATTGTTACTTGTGGAAAATAGCATAACTAATGTTTTAGGAGATTTTCAAAACTAAAAAACTATTAATTTGCCTTACATGTAGAAAAAAATTGGACAATTAAGTTATTTTTGGTTTTGATTTTAGAATTTTACATAATATTAATAATTTGAGTATAAAAGTAAAATTGAAAAAGATAATATATTTTATTAATTGTATAAAAACGATAAATAAATAGAATTTTAGATTTTTTTTTTAAAATGTTAGTTATATAGGAATGGATGAAGTACTGATTAAGAGTTAAATTGCCATACCATGAACTCTGAAGGAAAAAGTTACAGTAGATGTCCTGAGTTCAGAAATCAAGGCTGCAAAAACCAGCCCCTTAATGAAGAAAGATTGGGTATGATTCCAGTTTTTTAATCTGTGAAGATAATAATTACCTCCAATTAAAAAATATTCGTATTAGGTCATCTTAAGTTCATGTAATCAGTACGGATTGTCTTTGGTTTTAAGCCACACTTGAGAATCAAACCTCCCTTGCCAAGAACAGATGAACTCATCAACACTGGTACAAGTTCCTCAATATTTTATTACAATTTTAATTAGGATTTTTCACTGTTAACGGCAATTTATTTCATGCATCTAAATGCATGTAGCTATATACTCCATCAGCGTTCATATATGAGTTTAACTTAAAAAAGAAAATGATGACCAGTTTTTATATATTCAGGCATAACTATGTAGCTATATGCATTCAGGTCTATGATATAACAATACGGTAATAGCAATACCAGGCAATAACAATGGAAGCGGTAAGAATTGAAGCTCTTCACTGGTTGTTTAAGTTTAGCCCATATCGTTGCCTGGTTTGCTCGGCTTTTTCATTTTGGACCTGGCATATCATGATCACTTATAACTACATTAAAAGAGCAGAAACAGAGTAACAAATAAGTAGTCAATGTGCATCCTCGGTCTGATGATTGTAACAAGGATCCTTGAAGATTCGCCCTGGCTTTCTTAGCTTGTTCAATTTCCTATCAGAGAAGGAAATACATGAACATATCATCCATTCAATGATCAACGGTTGTTGGTACAAAATGAGTTCTTGGCTACCAATTGATGAATGTTAGTATATGGTTATATGTTTGATGACGCTACAGGAACTTCTGTAGCCTATGAGAAGACAATTCACTGACACCATGAACTATCCCTCTTTTAGTAAAAATAAGAAATGAACTACGAGTCCCTATTGATCAATCACGTACTCAGAAACATGCTTCGCATACCAAATACTGAGTAATGATTTTAATGGTCCGATGCAACAGAATCAGTAGCGTATGCAGTCACACTGTATTAAAAAGCCGGATCTGCTGGATTGATGAGACATAGATGCATAAGAATGTATGGCAATAAAAAGAACATATAAAACAAACTTAAGCAGATGCATAGAAAGATCTGCCCATTTCTTCCACTTGATAAATGATGCAACTTTTCATGACTGGACTACTGATGATCATAATCAATGCAATGTCTCATATAGCCAATATTAATACCTCAAAATCAGCAAAGGCAACTGGGCATCCCACCCTTAGCACGCATCTTTAGCACGTTGAATCCAGGATATCTGGAACCAAAAGTATTTAAGCCATCATATTCAACGCAATGCATTAGACGATCAAAGGAATAGGAACAAGGGCACAATTAAAGAAAAGACATGAAATTTTGACAAGGATTTTTTTTTCTTTGGGAAGAGAAGGAACAAGGAACTAGACCATAACTTACTGTGAAAAGGCGTGCCTTAGTTCATCTTCGGTGCAGTTTGGACCCAGATTTGCTATGAACAAAGTTGAACGAGGTTGAATATCTCCTTCTGTAGTCTTCTCTGTCTGATCCTGCTGCAACCATTTAATAAAATGAGCAGTCAAAAAGTGCCTTCATGAAACCACACAATGGGCATTGACGAATCAGAATTCCAAAATCAGTGAACTGTCAACAATTTTAATGACTTCAACTTTCTTCACACGATCATATTATTATCCTTGCCAATAAGTTTTACAGCTAACCTTAAAAAGGTTGCAGCGATATGAGTACAGAGATGTAAATTGTATCAAATAGATTGACAGACAAACTAATATAAGTTGATGGAATAATCATATATAAAATTACTATTTGAGAAATTTTTCTGAATGCAGCTACGTTGTTTTAATTTATCTTGCTAGCTTTTTTTACATTTTCAGACAATACGACTAAGATGCCCCCACTACATAGTGAACAAGTTAGACAGAAGAGAAGATAATCAAGCTGCAGCAAATGAGTTGTTAGCCATTCTGCCTTGCAAGGGAATCTGTAAACGCATGAGCACCAGTAAAGAAATTAAGCCAATAACTGTTTACTTACATTTGTAACTTACTACATTGTCAGGTTCACCAGCTTGCTCGCTGCATGTTCAGAAAAAAGGAAAATTGAAAGACTTGGATACACTCAACGAGTCACACTAAGTTAACAAACCATTAATCATGTGTATAGCGGATGTCTTGCAGTTTAAACTACTAAAGGTTTCAATAAATAATACAAATTGCCTTTTAGAGTGCCTGCAACCTCGTACATTCACTAGATTTCCCTGGTGGGCAGAATCAGCATCGTTTGTTGCTGGAGCTTCATCAGTGTCACTGCCTCCTGCATATGGAAAAAAAGGTCCAGCCAGACATGTAGTAAAGTCCAGGGAACCCCATGTAGAATCCCATGCATACAACTCTTTTAATAAATGAAAACAAGGGACTCAAGGAGAAATAAGAGCTGTCAGCTGAGAATATATATAAAGCACAACTAAGAGGGATTATCATAAAGATAGCTTTATGCACATATAAATCCGCAATTACCATCATCACTTGATGTTTCTTGGGCATTAGATGTCTTCTGAGTTAATTTATCAACAACAACATAGGCTCCACTCCCTGCACAAAGAAGAATGCTGGTTAACCTTGTAGACAAGCACATGAAGAAAATATATTTGTAAATTGGACAACCATATATATACCTGGTTTACGTTTCCTCCTTGAGTTTGATCTAGCAAGTTCTATATGCAGAGTAGATCCAGTTTGAAGATTAAATTTTACTCCCTAAAAGTGAGTGACAAAGGAAAATGACGTTAAGAAGATGCCCAATTTAGTAAGAACTTCAAATATTGGTATTGCTAGAAACATCTGAGCAACAAATTTTACCAATTCACCTGGAAGAATGACTAGAAACACACTCAGAACTAAGTCCAGGTTTACAATTAGTTTTGCAAAGCTTAATATAACCGTTTTCCATCAAAACTTACTTTCCTTAGAGCTGAACAGAGTAAAACTCTCACATCAAACTTTCCACTACAGCTTATAAAAAGAGCCAAAGACAGTGATTTCGTTGATTTGACGACCGAATGCCTTTATAACATCAGTAAGCCAAGGTCTATAAGACTCTGTAACGAAGGCAATAAACTAATAAGTTTAGGACTAAAGTTCATAGGAAAGGATATTCATTGTTGTGGATTGATGGGTCACGAAAGTCTGGAAGTTAGAACCCGAAGTATGCCAAAGAAAAACTGCAAAATTGTTAGTCGTGTCACTGGTTTGCTGAAGAGTAGGACCAGTATTTTCTTTTAGTTGTTACTGTAATTTGTTTTAGAATTAGTGTCTATCATTATCCTATTTCTTAGGGATGAGAATTGGGAGTATTTAGTATTTCTTTTGTTATTTAAGCTCTTCAAAATCAGAAATAAAGGATAAGCCAAGTCCAATTAAACTTCTGCCCGAAGGAGAACTTTATTTTCATTAAATTTGCTAAGCTTTGATTGGGACCTATCATGGATATTCATAGGAAAGGATATTCTAGTATATAAGAAGGAAAAAAAAATGCCCAATTCTCGCATTTAACGAGCGCAGTACCGCCGTTGCTGACTGGTGATTGAAGAAAGTGGCAAATACAACATCCTGCAAGCAATGAAACAAGAAACAATCGAGTTCTTACAATTCTAAAATCTTTACCTTAATAGACACTGCTGAGGTTACTAGTCTGCGTAAACTGAACTTAAAGGCGACCGACAATTTCACAGGTCTGCCATAAATTACAATGAAATTTCCGGGGAAACGAACAGAAAGAGAATTTTAACTTTAGTACCGATTGCCACATTTCCTAAAATTTTAATATTAAATTACAACAAATTAAAATTTTAATACAATTTTATAATTAAATAATAAATTTTGGTATCAATAATATTTTTAATACAGCACAGAGGACAACTGTCTTTAAAATGTAAAATACGAAGTCATAGAAGGACCTGATTGTCACGACCGCTGTACTTAAGCTAGCAAGAGTCTAAACCTGGGCGCCGGCGAAAGAGGTTGTGAACCTCACGCGGCTTCACGTCTTCTAGAAGTCCCGAGACATAAAGCGTGTTAATCCCGTTCCGGTCCGCCGGTAGTTTCTGTAACCGGTAATAGGGATCATAAGGCCATTTATTTGATTTCTTTTTAGTTAAACTAAGTTCTTCGGTAGTCATAGAATACAGAGCCACCGATGGGTTTATCCGGCGTTATGGCGGTGGTCTTTAAAAAAGAGAGGAGAGTATACGGAGAAGGACGTTATCGGCGTTACCGACTCAATCCCAATTTTTAGGATCTGTCAATCAGAGCCGTGCCATGCTTAAGGTTTACAGTCCAAAACTGAAATCCCGTCTAGCTCCGATTCCGAATTTCCTATAATTTATTTTAACTCTTTGTAAATGTAGCTCATAATCCAATTTCAAAATGATAATGACTAATAATTTAATAGCTGACCAGCGGATAAATATTTCACACTAATATTTCATAGATAGTGATGGGGAGAAGCTGCAGGAAATTTGTCTGCTTTCCATTTGTATATAATTTGAAAAGAACAAAGCACAACCAATTCATTATATCAAAATAGTTCCAAAATTTTCTTATTTTACATTAGGCTTTGCATAAAGGTACCCAAATTAGCTCTTCTCCAACTGCATTATGAACCAATTGCTAATAATCTTGGAAAATATTGAAATTCATTAAAAAAAAAAAAAAGCAAAGTAGATGAAGCAATTTTTCTTTTTTAATTAAGCAGGAATAAGACCAGTAGGTAACGATTTTTTTCCCTTCACCCACCATTCAAAAATTGCAAAAATTCATATGTAATCAAACACAAAAAATACAAAAAAATAAGTTAAAAAAGAAAACTCTCAAATCATACAATTAGTGGGTACAAAATTAACAAAACCAAACTAAAAATTAATCCAACTAATTAACTCCAATAATAATCTCAGATTTTAAAACACACTCATTTATAAAAAAAACTCTCAATCAAGAAGAAGAGGAGGAAGCAGCAGGAGGAGGAGGACTCATCAGTCCGGCAGCCTCCTCATCCAAGAACAAATCGTCAGTCTTCCTTATAACGCCATGAACCACCACAACCACCGCCCCAATAAGAAGCGAAACCAGAACATTCAGAGTCACTTGGGTCAACAACAAGAACACTATAGTCAGCGCGGCCAGCACGATCAACACCACCCGATCGTCGATCAACCGGCCGAAAACCAGCAGCGGCTCGTCCCTCAAAAAGTACAAGAACAACCACGCAGCCATCATCACTATAAACACTATGAGAGAAATTGGGTGCCATAAAAGGCTCAAGAACACGATTCCTAGTATTAGGATGGCGTAGTTCATGCGAAAGTAGGCGGCGTTAGTCCTAACCCGAGCCATCGCTTCCTGCAGATTTGGAGGGAGGCTGAAAGACCGGAAATTGAACATGATTTTCCATGGCTGGCGAGTGCCCAGTCCTTCTTTGATTCGTTCTTTCGCCCTGGATATATATTCCCGGTTTGTGGTGGCAGCTCCCGGTGAGGATGAGGTTGGGATTGTGCCGTATGTGGTCATATTCCGGTGGAGGGCGGTGGTTGTTTCAGTTAATTGTTTGGTTTTAGGGTTTGACCTTTTGGCGTTTTTAAGTGAGGATGTAAGAAAAGGTGAGGTAGGGATACACCTATAACTCCACACCACATGGGAGGTGGAACTGGAAACTGCGGAGACAACTACTTTTATATATAAAAGTAATTGCCATAACTGTTGGATTGGACAGGAATGATGACCGGTGTTTATTGTATCAACCATTCTTACATTTTGATTTTTAATTGATATAAACGGTGATAAATTTTTTATAAATATTATAATTTAATATTAATTTTTAATATTAAAAAAATAGTATATTATATTATTCTATTATCTATTTAAGATTTACTTTTTTATAAAAATAAATTTAAAACAGCAATATTTTTAAAGATTAAAACAAAATTAAAAATTAATGTACCGAATTTTTTTTTGAAACAATTAAGAGAGAATAAATCTAATATAAATAATAAGCTAGTGTGGTATATTATGTCATCTTTTCACTACCGATAATAATATTAATGCTAAATTAAAATATTTATAAAATATTTTATACCAATTTATAACAATTAAAAAATTTTATACTAAATTAAAAAATATTGATAAAATTTGGTACCACTTGTACAATACGGATGATAAGTTATCAATAAATTCTTAGTATTAAATTTAAAAACTAAATATCATCGTTGAATTATTATAGCAATTAAATTTGACCATTTATTGATAATGACTAAAAATTTTAAAAAATTATAACTTAATATAATTTATCACATTCAACCCAATTTGAAAAAACCTTAATTCAATAAAAATTCTAAATATTAATGAAATTTTCCAGTGAAATTGCTTTTATTTTGTTAAATGGAATCTGATTTTGAAGCCATAATAATTTGTAAATCATTAATTTCTGGGTAGTTGATCAGCCTTAGTTGGAGATTAATTTTATTTATAGTCAATTAAATTTATTTTTATTATAATAAAATTATAAAAAAATTATTTTAAAAAATTATTTAATTATATTTTTATTTTACTAAAATTATTTCTGATCAGTTTTCTAATAACATGTCAGCTGTTATATCAATTTTTTAATTATTCATATAAAAAAAGCTAACTATAAATAATTTTTAAAATAAAAAATTATTATTTTACTATAATAAAAATAAAATTTAATATCCATATATCAAATTAACCCCTTCCTCCGGCTAATAAAATCATTTGACACTCAATATTTAAAAAATATGAGGTACAGTGGTAGACCACTGAACTTTTCTTCCAATAATTAGGTTACGACATTACATGAAAAGTAATTTTCTTTTCTTAAAAAAAAAAGGCTTTTACTTTCTAATTTTTACGGAATTTAAAATGATTTTAGAGTAATTTCGCAGAAATAATTTATTATTAATATTCTTAAAAAAAAATTGTCAGATCAATTAATTAGACAAGAAAAAGAAGCATCTTGTTACCACTAAATCACGCAATTTTTTTTTTTTGGTAAATGTTAAATCACATAATTTTAAAAAAATAATAATAATCTGTCAACTTTTGAATTGCGAAGGCGAGTTCCACAAAACGTCGGCAGGCATATAAATTGAATCATAACAATTTTAATTATTATTTTTTGTTGGAATGACGTGACTTTCTAATAATTACTATCACAATATCTAATTATTTTTTAATGTTTGATTAGTACTTGTTTGTTTTCTTCTTTTTTTAAAAAAAAAAAAAATTATTAAACAAAAATTAAAAATAAAAATAGTGAATCACTAGGAACTAAGGCTCCTGGGGTTCAATATTTTTATAATTGTTAACTTATGAGTGTAATAAATTATATTTTATTATTATTTTGGGTAAATTTTTCATGTCATTCTCCGTTTAGTAATAGTTTTTTTATTTTTTAATTTATTATATTAATATTTTTTAACTTTAATAAATGTTCGTCTTATATGTTTTTATAAGTTATTCTTAATGATTTTACACTAAAAAAAAAACCATTTAATTTTAAAAAAATTATGTATTTCATGTTAGTGGTAACATAATATCTGGATATATGAGTAACATGTAAATAAGTAAAAATAATATTTCTATTACATGAAATAAAATTGAGGAATATTAGTGAAATATTATTATACATTAATACTAAGTTGAGAAATTATTTGTGAAATTTGTTCTATTTTTTATCATGGTTTATAAATTAAATTATTTATATTAATATATAAAAAATATTTCAGAAATATAATTATTTAAATACAGAATAAGTTATTTTTATTTTAACATTTTAATAATTTTATTAATTCAATTTAATTAAGCACTTTCTATTTCGAGAATATGATTAACTTGAGGAATATCTCAAAAATTGTGATATTTTTTTTTTTTGATAAATTATAAAAAATTGTGATAATTAAATAATGGTTATATGTTTTTTTTTTCTTTTTAAATATAGGCCCCCCCTCACACATTATCAAGTAGTCTGTCTAACTACTCCTTCACTTTTAAAATTTTTAACTAAAACAAGTTGGACTCTTATGCAGACAAGACCACACTAACCGTGGTAGGGACGCCATTGACAAAGAGACGGCAAGTTACCACCGAAGCCGGCCAGCTCTCCCCACGTGGCATGTTCCCATTACTAGAAAGTTGTGCACAACTTTTCTCTTACATATGTAAAAGTCATGGGACTCAAGGAGCGTCCGCATTCTAAATCCAAAAGCACAAGCACATTTACACGTGGCATGACGACATTGCACTTGGAGGAACATGGCCAATGAGGTGATGCCACGTCATAATTATGAGTTAGGAAAGCATGCAGGTTATAAATGGGGAATGGAGAAGTCAAGGGGAAATTGCCATACAATGTAAAGTTAGAGTAACATTAAGTGGGTTGTGAGGTAGCAAATGAATTGATGCATTGAGAAATTTCTTTGGCGTTATGATTTTGTTGTATGGATTTACTTTGGTAGCATATGAATAAAGGAATTTTGCCACTTTCACATTAAGATTACTCTTTTTTTTTCCCCCGTTCAATGATTGAAATAATGATTAACAAGAAACCAAAAATTTTGAAATTTTTAAACAAAAAATAATATATTTTTAATCAATTTAATAATTTATATTTTTATAATTATTATAAATAAAAATTATTTTATATTATTATCTATATATTCAAAAAGGAGAATTCTTTAAAAATGTCAAAAAAAAAAAAAACTTATATAATATTACAATAATACCTCTAATTAAAGTTTTTTTTAAACCTATCAAAATCTAATAAAAATATTACAAAAATATTTTAGCAATACCTTGAGTGTACATTGATTCGATATACATTGGAAATACATTATGAATTCTTTTAGAAATACTTTGAAAATACCTTTTAATTCCTTGAAAATATTTTAAAAATACTAGAAATATACCTTGGTTGAATTACACCAATTTTCACCAAGAAAAAGAAGAAAGAAGAATAAATGGTCTTAATATGTAATTATCTTTTGTAATTAAATACCACAAGCAAATAAAAATTCAACAAAATTCAGATTTCTAACTTATCATCTCGGTTCTCATAAAACCTGAGCAAGCTATTACGTAAAAATAAATAGATAATTGATAAAAAGAAAAGAATACAGAATAATTTATAGATAATAAATTTTAATTTTGAAGAAGAAGAGCAATCTAAAAAAATTGATGTTGAATGGAGGATTTGATAATTAAGATCTTATGGATGAATCGAAGGAAAAAGAAAAGAAGAAAGCTAAAAGATGTTAATTTTGCGGAGGGAGCCAAATAGTTCGCCTCTCAACACCAATCGTGGGATGGTGGATTGCTTAATTGCAAATTCATTTCGATACTAATTTAACTTGTTTGGCGGTAACTCAACTCCATGATGAATAGAATTCAACTCAGCAACGATAGCAGAAATCAGTAAGAATAAAAATAGTTTTGATAAAAATGAAAATAAATATAAATATAGGATGATAAGTAAATTTTCTCTTGATTAAGTGTGACAAAGTTAAGTGCGACAAAGTTAAGCTCATATATGAAAAAGAAGAATATGATTGGATTTCATTAAGAGGATTATACATGAATTACTGATTTTTTTTTTTCAAAATTCCACCGTTTTTATTTTTTTTTTCTTTTTTCTTTTTCCTTCTCTCCTTCATTCTCTTCTTCCTTATTATTCGTAGCAATAAACATGGTGAGATCACTCTTTAAAGCAATGAACATGTGGAGAACGAGTCGTCTCATAATTATTATTTATTTTTTATCTCATTTAAGAACAAAGATGCAGATAATAAGAAATGATCATCATCGTGACAATTACCATCAATCATTACAAGTTGGTCATATACAACATTTATCGTTAAATAAAATTTTTCAATATTGTTCATAAATAATTAATCAATTTAAATGATGGCCGTTTTAGGTGTAGTCACTGATTGAAATATTTGATGTCTCGCAAAATAATTTTATTGAAAAATTACCAGAAAATATCGATGCTTTGTCGCTCCAATTATTTTTCTTAAATGACAACTACTTCACCGGAGAAATCCTTGAGTCTTCTGCCTTGAATCTAAATCTTAGGGAATTAAAGCTCTTTAACAACTTTACTGATACATTACTAGTGAATCTTGGTCGATATTCAAATTTGGTTGAGTTTGATATTTGACCAAATTAATTTGTAATTAATTTTAGCTTTAATCTTATTATTATTATTTTTATTTTTATTATTATTATTTCATCAAATCTTTTATGAAAAAATTTTAATTATTGTATTATTTAATTTATTTTCTTCTTCTTCTTCTTTTTAAAAATCTCCAAGTTATTCTCATTGTATATCTAATATATTTTCAAAGTATTTATAAGAAAGTCTCCAGAAATTCTCAATGTATTCCCAAGGTATATTCAAAATATTCCCAAGATATTCCCAAATAATTTCTAAGAAATTTTCAAGATATACCCAATGTATACCGGACTTTATGGCTTATGTTCATAACTGTTTTAGATCAAAATATACCCAAGGTATACTGGACTTTATAGCTTTTATTCACAACTGTTTTAGATAGAAAGTATTCCCAAGATATATCTAAGGTATGCCTAAAATATACTGGACTTTATAACATTTGTTCACAACTTTTTAGGCAGAATGTATCACCAAGATATATCCAAGGTATGTTCAAGATATACTGGACTTTATAGCCTTTGTTCACAACTGTTTTAGGCTGAAAGAATCCCCAAGATATACCCAAGGTATGCACAAAGTATACTGGATTTTGTAGCCTTTGTTCACAAGTATTTTAGGTCGAAAGTATCTCCAAAGTATACCCCAAGGTATATCAGAGGTGTTGGTGCAATTGTAAAAAATATTTTTCGGTAAAATTGAAAAAAAAACATTGAAAGCACGTAAAATTGTAATTATTTCTTTTTTTTTTTTTGTATTTATGAAAAATTCGCTTTCATCAATCCATAATAGACCTAATTTCAAGCCCATAGCCCATGGATTGGGAGTAGCCGACCTGCTTTTATCTCATTAATAATACAGAAAATTATTATTTATTTTATTAAAAATTGATATATTATAGTAATGCTCTTTGGGATTTAAAATTTATATGATAGATCCTTTTATTTTATTTCTGTTAAACTATATAATCTTTCTATTAAGTATATTCTTGAGAGCAAAGTGGGATTAGAGAAACTTAAACTTGAAGTGAAAAAAATTGTAAAAGAGACTTGAAGGTTGCCTCTAAGATTAATAGTAAGTGGAGAATTTCACAAGTTTTTCCAAAGCCGCCAACACAATTCAATTGCATTCTAAGTTTTCATTTGATTGATCGTTAATTTAATTACAACTACTTACCTACCTTTATAAACAAATCTGACAAAAACCCAATCTGCCAAAATAGATTTGAATTGCCATTTCTCTTTCTCTTCATCTTTCTTTCTATTGATTTAAAGGATTAATTTGTTCTGAAGGCCAATGGCAATGGAGGTAACTCAACAATTCCTCCATGGAACACTTGAAGCTACAATCTTTGATGCTACACCTTATACATCTCCATTTCCCTTCAATGTAAGTTTTTAATTTTTTTTTTTTTTCTCTAGAAAATTATCAGATTTTAATGATATTAATAATTCAAGATTTAAATGTATTATAGATTTGAACTTGCGGTAGTTTTTACTTTATTCCTAGTCATGGATGAATAATAAGCTTTTAGCGACGAAAAACCTGTCGCTAGAAATTATGCAAATTCGTTGCCAAAAAAATCCCATGATAAACATGATAAAAGTTCATCACTAAAACACAAGTTTGTCATCCAAGCTATACATGGAGCGAAAATGTAAGTTCATATATTTAAAACATAAATTTTTTTATTCAGGATATACTACAATATTAGCTAATTAAATTCCACAAAGTTCAGGATTTTTTTTAATAAAAAATCCTAAATTTCTAACATCTAATTAATTGGTGGACAATACTTGCCTAGATTGTAAATCTTTTACTTAATAAATTAATCTAATAATATAACATTAAGCAAAAAAATTTTATAACATTTTATCATTGGCTTTAGTTAAAAAATAATAATTTTTTAATAAAGCAATGTTTAAATAATTTGCAAAATTTGCATTGCAGTGTTTATTTATGAAAGGAAAGCCTACCTACGTGACAATCAAGATAGGCAATAAAAAAGTGGCGAAGACAAGTTATGAAAGTGATCGAATTTGGAATCAAAACTTTGAAATTTTGTGTGCTCACCCTCTTGATTCAATCATCACCATTACTTTGAAAACAAATTGCTCAATTTTGGGAAAATTTCATGTCCAAGCACAAAAGATAGTCACTGAATCATCTTTAATTAATGGGTTTTTTCCACTCACTATGGACAATGGGAAGCTAAATCCTGAGCTTAAACTGAGATTCATGTTATGGTTTAAGCCAGCTGAATTTGAACTAACTTGGAGCAACATAATCAGTAATGGTGAATTCCAGGGATTGAGAAATACTACATTTCCACAAAGATCTAATTGTCATGTTACACTTTATCAAGATGCTCATCATCTCTCTACCCTTCAGCCTCCACTTGCTCTTTATAGCTCTCCAAGAAAATTATGGGAAAATATCTACAAAGCCATTAAAGGTGCAAAGCATTTGATTTATATTGCTGGCTGGTCTTTCAATCCCAAGATGGTTCTTGTAAGTACAAAAACACCTCTAGTCTCATTGTCTGAAATTTCCTGCAAAAGAATTGGCGACGAGATATGCACTACACAATTTTAATTAGCGACGAAATATCTTGGAACTCAGATTTCGTCACTATAAATTCTGTTATCTTCATTCCGTGTTAGTTAATGAGCTGAATAAACACACGCAGGTTAGGGATCCAGAAACAGATATCCCGCATGCTAGAGGAGTAAAGCTTGGAGAATTGTTGAATCGAAAAGCCGAAGAAGGTGTAGCAGTAAGAATTATGATTTGGGATGACGAAACATCGTTGCCAATCATCAAGAACAAAGGAGTGATGGGAACTCATGATGAGGATGCTTTCGCCTATTTCAAACACACAAAAGTAATCTGCAAATTATGTCCAAGGCTGCACCACAAGTTCCCAACTTTCTTTGCCCATCATCAGAAGACTATAACGGTGGACACACGAGCCCATGATTCCACAAACATTCACAGAGAAATCATGAGCTTTGTGGGAGGATTAGATCTTTGTGATGGCAGATTCGATACCGAGCAGCATTCCTTGTTTCGAACTCTCAATACAGAGCTACATTGCTCTGATTTCTATCAGACAAGCATTGCTGGTTCCAGCCTGCACAGGGGAGGCCCGAGAGAGCCATGGCATGATACTCATGCTTGCATTGTTGGCGAGGCAGCTCGTGATATACTAACCAATTTCGAACAAAGATGGAGCAAACAATGTGACGCTTCTTTGTTAATCTCTACTAGCTCCATTCCGAATCTCACTAATTCAACCATCTCCATTGATAGAAATTGGAAAGTTCAAGTCTTTCGATCGATAGACCATGTGTCGGCAGCAACCCAGTTGGGAAGAAGCTTGAAGGTGGAGAGAAGTATCCATCAAGCTTATGTAGAAGCAATAAGACGGGCAGAGAGGTTTATATACATAGAAAACCAATACTTCATTGGTGGGTGCCATTTATGGGATGAAGATAAGCATTGTGGATGCAGAAACTTGATCCCAATTGAGATTGCACTCAAGATTGTGAGAAAGATCAAGGCCAAAGAGAGATTTTCAGTGTACATATTGATTCCAATGTGGCCAGAAGGAGTACCAGATAGTGAAGCTGTTGAGGATATATTGCATTGGAGTAGAGAAACTATGGCAATGATGTATAGGATGATTGGGCAGGCTTTGCAAAAAAGTGGGCTGCCTAATTGTCATCCAAGAGATTACTTGAATTTCTTCTGTCTTGCTAATAGGGAAATTGAGAGTAGAGGAGAGTTTTTACCTCCATATTCACCCCATCCTTCCACGCAATATTGGTTTGCCCAAAAACATAGAAGGTTCATGATTTATGTGCACTCTAAGCTCATTATAGGTATGATATATATAATTATTAGCCTTTCAATTAAAATAGAATACAGTAACTATTGCTTTGTTCTAAAATTAATTTTTTGGGTGGTCTTATTATATTGAAATATAACTTAATAACTTAATTTTTAAGGCTAATTTACCCCATTTTATTCCAAAAATATTTTTTGTTTTTGTTTTTGCATTGATTATAAAATACAATCCACAATGGGCTAGAAAATTATAACAAAAATTAATCATGCAACGCAAGAATTTAAAGAAATTATACTTGTGTATTGATTAATTATCTAATGATGTTTAATTATATAATCTTTATTATTTGTATTATATTATATATATTTTTTTGGCAGTGGACGATGCATACATAATAATAGGGTCAGCAAATGTGAATCAAAGATCAATGGATGGGCAACGTGACACTGAGATAGCAATAGGATGCTACCAGTCACCACAAAATTCTGATTATAATGAAGACAATATTTCTACTAATGATATTCAAGCATATCGAATGTCCCTGTGGTATGAGCATACAGGCCTCGCCCATGAAGTTTTCCTACGCCCCCAAAACCTAGATTGTGTACAACGATTTCTTTCTTTAGGGGAGGAAATGTGGAAAATTTTCAGTGGTGAAGCAGTTGCAGACATGGAAGGTGTGCACCTGGTGAATTACCCTGTGAATATAACCAAGGATGGTGTTGTTGATGATCTTGCTGATGGAAATGGCAACTTCCCTGATACTAAAACTCCTGTAAAGGGTAAGAGGTCCAAGGTGTTACCTCCTATTTTCACCACATAATCCTCATTCACTTATTTATTGTTTTCAAATATCTATATGTATATGTTTTGAAAATATATGTGTACAAACTAAATGGTTATTGGGGTTGTTTGAAGGAATTTCTATAAACATAGTAAAGTAAAACCAAAAGTAGCACCAACATCATTATAAAAGATAAAAAGCAGATTATACCCTCAAATATGATGCTGTCTTTTGAAGAGAGCCACACGTGATCCTAGACTCCTAGATTGAAGCTCAAACCAACTTTTGTAGGTAATACTGCTGAATTGGTTCATTATAAATCACCTGTCAGTAGTTTTCAATAACAATTGTTTATGAAACAAAATTGTCATCCATATGCAAAAATAATATCGGTAGTTTCCTATATTTGTTGCCACTTTGGATAATAAATACGGTGGCATGTTTGTTTCACATGAAATCTTTCTGCTATTCACAAGTCTGAAAGAGAAGCTCTATTTTGAAACCTCTTGGATTTCTTTTGAAAAAGAAGATTGAAATGAAAACTTCTTCTTATCATACTCTTGTTCCTTTTAAAAATAAAAAACAAAAAGTCTTATCATTTATAATAATTTTTAAATCAGAACAATTATTTTATATTGAAAATGCAGCAGAAGACACTGACATGCCTTTTTGTGGTACTTAGATTGCATAGCAACTTCTCATGAGGAGATGCAGAGTCAAACTGCCTTCTTACAGGTGCTACACCACTTCGAAAAAGGCATTAGTATCTTCCGATATTTAGCACCTGACTTTTCCTGCCTTCTCAAAATCAGCACTCCCGTCTGCAGAACATTAAAACATTAAAGAAAACATAGTTAGAAGCAGCCATCACAACTTTAATTGATATGATAACAAGCAAGCAAGAAGCATATTTATTCATAAATTTATCATAGTCAAGTCTCAACAATGGTTATACAAATAAGCATACACTGTGCCCACCAACTGTGAGCTAGCTTCAGCTTCTATTATCACAAATTTATGCAAAATCATGCTACTGCACCTTCCTCAGATGACTTCTCCAATTTTACACTGCATCGAGAAACAATTAGAAGTCCAGCTTTATCTTAGTTCATCCTCAAACTGTCTGATAAATATATAGTCTTGGCTAAGATCTACTAGGAGAGTTGTTAAACCAAAAAATTTGAAACTCGCATCCATGGTTTCAACTTATCATAGAACTATCGATGCAACAAAGCATCTTCATATTTGATTTCCAGCAGTAATGCAGCTTCTTTTTTTTTTTCAGTTGACAAAAGTCCTGCTGACCTTAATATTATGCAGAGGTTCTAGTTCATACCTCTAGAGAATTTCTTAATGAGTCTGATAGATAAGGTCCAAAGATAAAACAACAGAATTCAGCCATAAAGAACTTCTAGGGAAGACTCATCAGCTATTATGCAGCAATACCTTCACATAACTAAAAACACCAGAACTCAAATTTACATTTCAGATTAAATTCCTTCAGAGCCTCTCATAGACAAGGTCGAGGAAAAAAAAGGATAATAGAAAGATAATAAGTCATTAATTTGACAACACAAGACATCTCTTCTTAACTGAAGCTCGGATTGTAACATCCTCAATTAGTCTCAGCATCAATCCTAAGTAACTGAAAACATTCAACAATTTCTTGAATCTAAAGGCATGACTATAAAACCATACCATTCCATATAAATACCAGAATCATCCTTTCCTTCTTCGATGATCTCATTCGTGCAGTAAAGTGCAAAATAGAAGTCATACAGGAACCCCAGAAAGAACCACCTTCAAACAAAGACCTCTCCACCACCTATAACTGTCTCATGCCTCCATAGAGATGCTGATGTACTTCAGAAGGCATCAAATCAACCAATAAGATAACTCAAGGCCCTTTAATCTACTAAACAGACTACTACTTTTGCATATTCTCAAGAAGAAAAAACCTAAATGCATCCTAATTTCCTTGAATATGCCATAGTAATGAAGCATGAAAAGACAACCATCCAAACCTCCTGATCTCCAAATACACTGATAATTTTTGCCCATTGGCATCTCATTTCACCATTGAGAAGTATATCGCTCAATGTCTGTATACAGCAAGCAATGGGGTTGGCAACTCAGGAATGAAAGAGCAATCCAATTTAAATAGACATATGGTATTTCTTCTGCAGGATAACACAACAAAGTGCCACACTGTTGTGAAGGTGTAATTAGCAGAGGCTTTTTTTAGCATGGATGTAATATTTAAGCGCAGAAAAATGCTTTAACTTGTAGAAAAGATCAATGCAACCAAATGTGCGAACTTAAGCGCCTAGAACACACTTCCTATAACTACATAGATGTAAACTAATCATCTAGTTATCATATAAACGATATGACTACAATCTGCAACGAATAAGCATAAAAGAAGTCAGAAAGATTAGCTTTAAGAAAGAGATGTTTTAGATCCATGCAACCCATATAACAGAGACAGAATACTTGCCTATAAAGTATTAGTTGTCAGCCTCTCGTCACATGGAATGCTCATTGTTCTTCATAATTCCAGGGTCATTCCGATCCATGAAGAAGCAGCTTGAATAAGTTCAGGTCGCCATTTTATCTTGATTATGGAATGTGGTTGCAGAGTAATTTAAATCAAGAAAGAGCATGTATGATGTTGCATTACCATAGATCGGCAGGAGAACTAGGAGATATTTGATCAACAAGGATAGAGCAATTGCCTTATTCCAACATCCAAAGCTTATGTATTACTATCCAACTTCCATTTTCATTTTAAGTGTAAAACAATATGATGAAGACACAATAAGTCCATCCAAACACTTAGATATGTCTTACACCCTTTTTACTACCACCACTTCTTCTTTTCCAATACCCCTTTACCAATTGCATGTCTGTCAAGTCTAATTGAACTTCCAACTGGAAGTACCTACAAAATTCTTTGATTGGTTCATCCTCCAAAAGAAAAAGATTATTGGCCCTCTAGCACTTAGTAGTAAACTAAAATCCCCGCCTATTATCCATATAAGCTTTAATAAAAAGTATAATGTTGACAGATGGTTTAATTCTAATTGTTTGTACTTTATACACAGCATTAGTCTACATGTTCCAACTGAATATGTACTTTAGCATACATTTATATAGGAACTGTGGAGAGCCGACTTTTATGATCTATACCATCAAAGGTGATAGCAAGAACTACACCTAGATTAGTTAGTATTTCTCGTTCATCTGAATATAGCACCAATCGCAAGCCTTAATTTAAAGATCAATGCCCCTTCCGTGCATTCTCCATACTCAAGAAATGACAATCATGGTCCCATAAACAGAATATAGAAATTTCCAATTGTTCCAGCAAGCCTCTAAACAACAGTTGTAAAAACACTTCCACTATTCTTATACCACCTTATATAAATTTGCACAGCTAATCACTTCATAATGAATTAGGGGGACCATCTGATAAGCTTCCACAATAGATTGAACCAACATAAATAAAGACAATTCAAAAGTAAATCTCAAGTAATGAACTACAAAAACATGAAAAAGGAAGCTCAAGAAAAATCTTAAAAATAGCAAACCTGAATACTCATTCACATCCCTTTTCTAATCACCTGAAGAATGTGAAGAGCAAAACAGTCCACTAATAGTTCTTTATGCCATCAGACAAGTATTCACTCTGTGGCACTTCTAATCATGGAGTATTCTATATCAAGTAGCTCCTGTAATTCATGATTAAATCATAAACATATAACAAAAAATCTTTTTTTAGCACTGGAAGTGAATTTTATAATCACCAATTTCTCTCTCAGCCTAATTATGTCTCTCAGAATGATATCCTCTCCTGGAATGTAAATAAAGCAACACTAATAAGGCCATGTACATTTGATTTAACAAAGAAGTGGCTGCATCAGTAGAGATCCAAGTCACATCAGTTACATCCCCACAGGCACCGTGATACCACCTCTGCTGCTATAATATCAAACAAAAGCAACAGGACCCCTCACACCTCAGCCTAAAGAAACAGAATTTATATCAACAATTAAGGACCAAACATTTTTGTCCTCACATATCTCCACCTACTAACTCCAACAGCTAAAAACAAAGAAGAGAATGTATAAGAAACATCCAGCTTCTGTGTAAGAAACATTCTTCTTATATGAAAGCACTAAATCATATGGCTCAGCAAGTAAGGCAAGACAGAATGATACAAACAATAATGGTAAAGGGAAGGCATACAAAGATAGAGCCACAATATTCAAGAATCCAGGCTACTATAATATAATGTCCAATACCAATTAAAGCAAATTTACTCAATTCAGTTTAGAATAACTAACAATATATTCAGATAAAAGACTACTGGTGTGGCATGCACACAAAGATGATAAACACTTCTCGCCTATTTTGATATTGGATAGGATGGCAGGCAACCCTGCAAGATGTTAGTGCTTCTTGAATTTGAAGAGCACTATCTCATCGACGAGGCATGCGGCCCTTGTCCCACAAAGCAGGTCCCGAAGCACCCTGTGCAACAAAAGAAATATATATATATATATATGTACATCTTAGAAAAAGGATGATTTGCAGAAGAATATATACAACTTACTGAAGACAGAAGCTAAATTACTAATAATGAGCATACATACCATATGAACACCATAACCATCCCCGTAAGGAGCAGGAAATCCTTCATGGTTACCAAATTTCATCCCATATGATCCCCCTTGAATTATCAACATCAATATATATAGATAAGAAACAAATAAAATGAAACACCAGTAGCACAAGGTAAAATTCAAAAATGATTTTGATTTTGGGTAAGTTAACAAATCTATAATAAAGACCTATATAGAAACAAAAATATGCATTAAGTTTAATATCAAGGCTTGCCATAGCCAATCAAAACTAATAATGATTATGACTCTCAACCTTATGACAAATCCACTAGCAAAGAAGGCTAGTAATCCTCCTTATCGGACAGAAAAATTGAAATTTTTTTCTCAGCTTATATAAGATCCAATTTACCCAATACCAATCATCAAGTGTTGGAAAGTCTACAAAGGCATGGTCCAAGGAGCAGCTAAGAATCCAAAGACCTTCACTAAAATTAAACTTTGATAAGTAAATTAGTGATGGATATACCAGCAACCCAAGGTCGAGCATCAGTATTAGCAAGTTCTGCCCGTAGCTTTTCAACTTCACGTGCCATTGAAACCATGTTCTTCTCCATTGCCTGTCTTTGGTCCACCAACTCAATGTTTGCTTTCTTTTCATAATCAATAGCATTTCTGAATACAAAGTATTGACTTTAGCATTTATTTTGATGATTTATGACAATTATGAAAAAAAAGTTGTGCAGTAAGAAAACGCATTTGGCAGGAATTTATTAGAATGGAAAGTAGAACTACTATAAATTGAAAGGAATCCAAGCACAAACCTAGCATGCATAAGCTCCTGATGCAGGCTCTCAATCTCACTTCGTAATATAGGAATCTGTTTATTATCTGCTTGTGACCTTACTAGGTCTTGTTTCAGTGTCTGAATTTGCCCAAGGAGTTCCTGCTTCACATTATTCAGTTTCTGAACTTCTGCACGGAGTTGTGCTGCCTCATTCTTCAAAGGCTCAGTTGCCTGAAGATCAGCCTCCAGCTTCAAACCTTTCTCAATAAGATCTCTTGAGCGCACTTCTTGTTCTGTACGAATTTCAGCTATGGCAAGATTCATATGATGAAGTTCCTCCTTGGCAGCACCAAGCTCTTGCTGCAATGCCATCCGATCTTCCATCAGACGACGATTATCAACTAGGAGCCTGCGGATTTCAACATGCTGCATTTCCAGTTCATCCTCCAACACAGCAGGGTGTGGAGGTGGATGTGGCAAAGGAGGGCCACGAACAAAAGGTCTCTCAGGTGGGAACCCACGTCGGTCATTATAGGCTTCACGATGTATGCGATTTCTGCCTGCCATTGTAAGTTACTCTGCACAAGACAGGTACAGCAATAGAATGAGGGTATACTATCTCTATTAAGGAGAAAAAATGTTTAGAAACATCCAGAACTTCTAAAAAAAGCTTAAATTGATGAATGTAGAACTTCACATTTAAGGTGAAGGGGGGCAAATGACAAATGAATTAAGGAAAACATCTGTTTATAACATCAACATTCTTTGAATTTCTTCATAAAACTACAACGTCCAAAACAATCTACTACTAAAACTCACAAGCCCCTCATAGAAATAATATCATTTTCTTATATCTATAATAGTAAGTATACACTCGAAAAGGTTGTTTACTTTCCACCAGGAGCCCAAACTACATGGTTCACTTAGACTTGGCACAAAAACTTGTTAATAGAAGCACTAATCTACTTTATGGCTTCATCACTAACTCCATTCGGAAAGAAATGAAAACTTCATCCAAATGTTCATAGGTCAGCTTCATGTCCCTAATATCGCGAGTTAATTACAAAGTTTGCATTTCGTAATCCACCCGAATATTAACATAGTAACAAGATCTAAGAAGAAGAAAATATCACATTTATATAGCATATTCAACCAAATAATACCCAAAATATCAACTAGAGCATGCATTTTCTCAACCAAACCCTAGTCTGATTGCACAAAGCACAAAATTCTATACACGTCTGGATTTTTCCTCGTATATCCAAAAAATGGAGGAAGAATAAGAAAAAAATGAAGAAAATCCATGATAAATGAAATTCAAGTAACATGTTTGCCATTCAATGTCAACTCAAGCCAATAATTTTTAAAAAGCTCAAAAAAGGCAAGATAGAAGCAAAACGAAAACAATAAACAAATGGAAAACAGCAGAAGCTAGAAATAAAATAAAATTGAGCATCATTAAAATTCAGATTTATGAATCGGAAGATTAAATCAATAGCAGATGGAATAAATTCATGTCATAGAACATAAAGACGCGGACAAATGCAGAAGCTGAAGAGCAAAGTCTCTAAAAATAAATAAGCAAGTTAAAGGATTGAATCAGAAGATTGAAAGTAAGGAAACGAGGAAGATAATGGAAACCTGTGAAGAGAGGACAGATATCCTTTGTGTGTGAGGACTCGATCGATACTCTTCGAACGAGGACCCGGTGCTTCTTGTTTTCTGTTCACTCTCTTTTTTCCGTTTTATTCCAAGGAAAACGACGGTGCAATGCACATCAACACGACATCGTTTCCGGTTGGGCTGTGTTAGGGCTTCTGAGTTACACAGGGATGTCAATGGATCGGATTTTTCACCTTTTTTTTGGGCTTTAAAACCCTAATATGTACCGATCATTTTTAATATTATTAATTCTAAATTTAATGTCTTGGGCTGTATTTGGATTCTAATTTCGGGCCCAAATAGATAATATGAAGGCGGCTTAGAGAACCCTAGGAGACCTGTTTATTTTGCTGAACTTTAAACTGCGTCGTTTTGTTGAGGGGTATTTTGGTGAAAATACTGTCAATAAACAGTGCGAGCACGAGGAGTTTTAATTTATTGTATTAAATTAGTATTCACTATTTTTTTTTTGAACCAAAATTAGTATTCACTGTTAAAATTTCATTTTCTTAGGTCATTTTATTTCATTTTATTATCAAATATATTTTCTTGTTTTTTTTGAAAGTTTTTTTCATTGTAGATTTCTCCTGCAATTTTATAGTTATTTATGCACTGAGTTTTATAAATAATATGAAAAAAGTATTTTTGAAGATGAAATGTATAGTAAAATAAAAGTTATATAATAAGAAATTAGAACATAAAAAAAAGTTTAGGAGTAAGCAAATTAAAAGCATAAGATGATATATAAGTGAACATTAAGGTTCAAGACTAGTGGAAGGTTATAATTTGATAATTAATTATTAGTGAGAAAAGACAAGGTTCATTTGGACCCCAAGCAAACATTTACTATGCCCACTACCTCAATTCACCTTCTTTTACAATTATTGTACATATGCTAAAGTGAAATATAAAAATAAACTATATTATAAAATAATATATAGAAAGGGTCCCTCAAAAAAAATTTATATGGTCTATAATTGAAACACCTATGTGGAAAAGGACAAATATTGTCAGTCATAGTTGATTCCCCCACGTACGTGTGCACTGTAGCATTTCCTTAATTATTATTTTCATTGATCCTCTTTCTTTTGGTCTTTTCTTCCTCTTTCTTCTGTCAATGTAGGAAAGTGTCTTTCTTCAAAAAAATTTCTTGGCCGAAGCAATTAATTTTGATAATATATATATATATATATATATATATATATTTGAAAACATAAATATTGACAATATTAATCTTCATCATCTCTCCTTTTGACCCAAATTGGCATTCTTTTCTTCATCCTCACTGTGGGGAAATTTACAATTGTATCTTCCTCAGCCACCCATCTGCATATATTGCAAAAATTAATGGGCTTTTGCACTAATTATAATTAATCTTTACTTAATTAATTAATAATATTGTTTCAAACGGAATGCATTCAAATCGAAGTTAGACCAACCAACTATGTTTAATATTCCAAGGTATACCAAATTAGGTCTCTACTTACTAGTACTAGTACGACCACATGACACCTAGCTAATAAAACCCTAATCAATAGGGTTTTTTGAATTTTTGATTTTCTCTTTTTGAATGATAGCAAACCTTTATTTGTCGGCCTATAACCCTAAATTTGACCAAACTAAATAAATATTATTCAATACTTCGCATAATGCATAGTAATATATATAATAATATAGCATTTTTATATGGAAAATAATAATGACTACATGATATAATTAATTAGGACCACTTTAAATTATATAATTTCACTGGTCAAAAAAAAAATCATGGGTAATTGTGATTTCGATGCATTAGGCTAGTCAAAATTTTGTGGTCAATGTGGCTATAGATTAACATGATATATACAGCTAATTAGAACTAGATATAAAGTTTATATATACATATATTGTATATGCACAATTGTTAATTGGAGAAATTCAATAAAGCAAAAATAATTATTTATTGATTTAATAGGATAAAAATAATTATTTAGAAATTTAATATAGCAAATAAAAAATAAAGACTCAACATACTAAATATGATTAGTTTCGAGAAGCAAACTTTTTTTAATGTGCGATAAATTCTTAAAGTTGTTTTATTCAATTAAACAAAAAAAAAAAAAAAAAGAGGAGTTTTTGTTGGAAGCAACTAAGGAAAGAAACGATAGATGCCTTTGTAAAAGATAATAATTTGCTCAAAAATGGCAGAAAGTTGAATTGATGTCATGATTTTGTTTTTGCTCGTGTGTATGTGTAATTCAAAAGTGAAGGAAAATGTTGGATTTATATGCATGACAACTTCCAAAAAGACTTTTGAATTTATGTCCAATTTTTTTCCTTAAATAAATAAGGAGTAGATATAAAAAAAGATAGGAAAAAATGTTATATAAGATGAGGTTTTCTTATGTGACTAGTTGAAAATATCTTATTAATTTTAAAAAATTCATAAATTAATATTATATACTATATAATATAAAAATTAAATAATTTAATCTCATAAATGTGAATTATATTATAAAAATTATTTTTTAGCATAAATTTAATTATGAGTTCCATTCATTTAAAAAATTAATTTTATTAATCCAAATTAGCAATAACTCGATATAAATCTGTTAAAAACCGTAAAAATATGAAACACGGAAACAATTGCATTCATAAATAACAACATAAACCAAATATTTTTTCCAATTAACAAGATTAATAAGAGGTTAGAAAAAAATTAATTACCTAAATTGCGTAACAAAGTGGTGTAAGAAAATGGAAGCTTCCAGCCTTGCCAAATCAAGTCCAGGACATAATCTTTGTCCACCTCCAAATGGTGTGAAATTGCTATTGCTCATGTCCTTTTCCTGTCACAAGCAATAATAATAATAATAATAATAATAATAATAAAGATTAAATAATTAATTTCTTACTTGCCATCTCCAAGGATTGAATTGGTAAGGCCAATCATAGTGATTTTCATCAAGATGAACTGATCTGAAGTAAGCAAAAGCACACCATCCCTTTGGTATTAAATACCCTTTTATCTCTATATCCTTCATTGCCTTTCTCATCACCCCTATTATTATGTTTCCCATTCTTAATGTTTCTGTAATCACCTGCGTATGTTCAAATTAATATAATATTAATTTCCTTCCTTAATTATCTTCTATTACATAATATTTTTAATTAATTACCCTCTGTGTAAATGGTAATGACAGGTAATCAGTCCAACTTAGTGGCTCCCCAAGCTGATCTTTCAGACTTTTCAATTTCATGTTCTCATCCTGAAATTAGTGTAATTAAAACAAATTAATTAATTTAGAGTCAATTTATGAAAACAACAACCTTAAAGAAAACAAAATAAAAGTCCTAAAATTGTGATAGTTACAACTCACACGTGGATCAAAGACGTTGATAGGTTACCAAACAATCAAAAATTGACCCAAACGTATAACAAAGATAATCCAAAAACAAAAGAATTTGATTCCTTTTTTTACACGTATCCATTGATGATATATTATTTTCCAACAATTATAGTTTTGAATTTTTTTTAGAAAACAAAAATTAAATAATTTAGTAATAATAAACTGATACACTTACTCTAAATAAAAAAAAAAATTTACAGTTGTGTGCCTATGACACCTATATATGACAATGCAACTATTCAAGTAAAATGGAAAAGTTTCAGCTGCAGGGCTAAGAAGAAGATTGAAAATGACCTTATTATATAATTAATTGATTTATTAATATTTATATTCACACTAGTCAAATTTAGACTATATGAATGATTCAGCCGACACTCCTCCACATTGAATTTAGACTAAAAATTTAAGTAAAATCCGACTAGAATTACAAATTAAGGTTTAAAAACAATTTTGTCTCTAATCCAATTACGATATATGTAGAAACAATATCAATCTAAATATATATGTATATATATAATTTTGTTTTAAGAAAATTTCAGAGCAAAATTAAGTATGGAACTGGAATTTCCTGGTCAAATCTTGAGTCTGTTCACGGAATTATCACATACTAATTAATAGACTTATTTTGTACGGATTCAGATTATAAAATAGTTGAAAATATACTAACTATTAATTAATGATCTTTGATTATTAGAAAGCAAATTAAGACAAAGGGATATATAAAATGTAAACATTACCGCTAATTGGTGCAAAGCAGAAGGGCAATCTGAAAGGTATTTGACAGCAAGAGTCATAAGAAGAGGGACAGAATCCTCGCCAGGAATCATCATGTCAATCATATTATCAGCTATTAAATCATCTGTTAATTGTTCATTGGCATCTTTAAGCAAAGCCTCCACTACATCCTTAGCTACTGCTGCTTTTGAGAATATCCCTCCATTTTCCCTTTTAGATTCAATAATTTTTTGCACTAGCTTCACCATTTGCTTCTTCGCCTGAAACCATAATTAAGAAAGCCCATTAATAACAATGAGATTCTATTTTTCTTTTACTTGACAACTTGTTAATTATTTGCCTAATTAATTGATTAAATAAAAAACAGTCTTATTTTGTACTATTTTATCTCGTCTGTTGAACTAAAACTGTATGAAAATAAGTAGCTTTTTTTTTTTTTTTAATAAACAATAAATTAACTTGCCTGTAAAGAGCGATAGAGTTGAGTTCCAGGAAAATTAATGGGTAAAGACATGAGGCCAGAGATGAATTGCTGAAAGTGTTGCTTTAGAGATTCCATTTCATCACCAGGATCCAAACTAATCAAAGCCTTGACTAGGACTTGAAAGGCAATCTGGCCGGGAGAGACAAAACATCAAAAGGGTTAATTTCTTCATAACTTTTAGAAAGAAACTATATGAATTTAATTATTATGAGTCTGATTTTCTAGACAACATCATTCCATGCAAAATTATTGTGAACCCCATTCTCCACTAGTAATTATATGGTTTTGTTACTTTCTAGGAAAATGATCATTTCTAACTTAGAGGCTAGAGATATAAATTAATATTCAAAAAAAAATATGAAAGATTTCCTTTTTTTTTTTTTTTCTCTTTTCTATTATTCATATTCTTTTAACTTTCAGATTGAAGTAATTCTAACTCATGCCCTTTAATCTAAACTCAATTATTGGCAATGATGCTTTCTTTCATATGTAGTAGGCAATAAATTAACCCTATCCAGCTTCTACTCTTTCTTATAAAAAGTAAATAAAATTGTTTAGCAAAATCTAATAATGAATTAAATTTATGATGAACAAAATTTTACTTGCATGATAATTTATCATTAATTTACTCTGATTATAATTTTAAGTTTAGATAAACATATATCATTCAAAATTAATATGTGAGAATTTTTTTTCTCTTCACAAAAAAAAGGGGGGGAAAATATTAAGAAACTGATGAAAAGATAGGTTTCAAACTCCAAGGATAAAAATTCACTTCATTAAAACCACACAAACACAAACAAACAAAAATCTTACAGACAGATAGAGAAAGAGAGAGAAAGAGAAGGGATACTAACATTTTTGGTTTCATCTTGAATGTAAATAGGGTGATTAGGAGTCCATTTATCCATAGATTCTTGAACATAAAGCTGCATGTCTCTAGTGATTTGAGCTTTGAGATGAGAAGACTTAAAGAAGGCTCCTATGAGGCCATGAATCCTCTTCTGTAAGCTGCCATTGATGAGCAAAATGGAGGATTTCCCCATCAATTCGGTGAGGGATTTTGGGTAAGAAGGAACAAACATCTTGGCATCACTTTGTAATATAAATTTGCTCACTTCTGCATCTGTCGAAACTATTGTAGGACTTCCAAATATATGTGACTTGAACACTTTACCATACCTAATTACAAACCCACAGAGACAAAAACCTTAATTTGTCTTAATAAGTACTTAGTAACTAATTAGAAACATTAGCAGTTAAGATGTTAATAATTAATGATAGTATGTATATATGTATACTTACATTCTGCGACGTTTATCCATGAAGCTTTCAGGGCGGTCTGAATAAGCAGAGGAAATGAATTCGAGGGTTTCGCCGATAAAAGGCAAACCAAGATTACCTAAAGGAAGTGGGTCTGTTTTGTAGTTTGATGATGAGTACGATGATCTGCTGTTCTTGTTCCTGTTGCTGTTCCTGTACAAGATTAATATTATGGAACATAACAAGATTGCTAATCCAATCCATAATAACTTGTCCATTATGAATATTTGTTTGAATGATCCCTTCTCACGCACGCGCACCCACACGCTCACTCTCTCTATTCTTTTCTTTCTTTCTCTCTTTAATTTCTCTTTCTAATGTATATATAATTTGTACTTTCGGTTTGCTTAAATATCCAAAATCATGGGTGACTACAGGCCATGATGATGACATTTTCTTTTGTATATATATATATATGAATATTGGGTGCATGTGTACGTGCGCGCGGCCGGCGGCAAACAAATGAGAAAATTGAGTATAAGGTTGGAACTTAAGTTAATATCTGTGTAACAAAGAATATTTGTATTGGGAGATGCATAGTCTACATTGAGAAATATTATTTGTTCTAATATTTTTTTTGTCTTAATTTGTTCCAACTAGTATAAAATATTTATATTATATTTATTTATCCATTTATTTTATTTAAATTGCATTAAAAGTATAAATATTTTATGCTAGTTAATACAAAAAGTGTTGAGACAAATAATATTTATATATTTATTACTAGTATATATTTCTTCCTTAGGAAGATTTTATATAAATTTTATTGTAAATAAAGCATAATAATATGCCAGCAATTTTTGATGAAATTATATGATGACGTAGATGCCAAAATACTATATTACTTGACACATTTTAATATGATCAAAATACTCTTAAATTTTAAGGATTTAAGGGTGTATATTGTAATTAAAAAATAAATATTTATATTTTCTTTTAGGTTATTTTTTAAAAATAGTTTTCATTGGAAAGAGATGAAAGAGAAAGAAAGAAAACATCTTTCCCATTTTCCTAAAATTGAAAAAGCCGAAAATATAACTTAAATACATTTTTTGAACACCATGAAAGTTTTGGAAGAGATAAAATTTGTTAATTGGGTATCAAGTCACTTAATTCGGGTGCCATGTATGAATCAAATTATGATCATTATTAATGACACTAATTAAAAATTTACAGAAGAGTAAACTTCAATATATACATATAGAAATCTTTTGTCTAGCTAGAAAGAACTATATATATATAGACATGATAATAAACAATTAATTTACTTTATAAATGGAAATATAATATAATTAATATATACATATAAATCCAATTCAATGTAGATTTAATTAATAATAAATTATTAGATAAAATATAATATTTTATCATGCTTTGCCTAAGAAAAAAAAAAAAAAGAATAATGTATGTGTAGAGAAAGTCCCCACAAAAAAAAAAAAAAAATTTCCCCACAAGTCCCTGTTCGTCTTGGCTGGAGGCGACCCTTCCTATAGCAGGCGCAGCTGGTGGCCTCGTGCATTCATGTGAGATTCAATAAATCCAACCACATTCATCATCATCTTTCCTCTCTCTTTTGGTCCCTCTCTTTCTCTCTCTACACTGAAATTATAACCCAATCCTTCACACATACATACAATACGCCGACCTCTCACATATTACTTTCATTTTTATTCTTCTTCTCTCTCTCATTTTATATAGGAGAGACCACGTAAGGATATCTTTTCTTTTTATTTATAACTTTAAAATCATTTAATTATCAATTTTTAATTTCAGTCATTGATAATCAATAAATAAAATTAATAATTAATAATTCAATAGTTCAATTAAACTAAGTGCACTACAGAATTCTTCATATATTAATTGTGTGATCTAGCCTATTCAATCTTCCTTACTTTCAAATTATTAAGTTAATAGGCACACATCATTGCCCTCAAATATATTTATTGCGTTATATGGTTGTAATTAATGTTATGTATTAAGTTAGCAAATTCATTAAAAGTATATTCCATCTATTATGTTCTATTTGCCGTTTAAGATTTTTTTTTACGAAGATTAACAATGTTATTTAATATATATAATTATATATATATATAATGACTATATTACTTCGTTTTAGAAAGATTAAGGCATCATTTGAATTGATGGAATTTAAAATTTATGGATTCTAATAATTTCATCGTTTAATTTAACTATAAAATAGAAAAATTAAGGCATCATTTGAATTGATGGAATTTAAAATCTATGAATTCTAATAATTTCATCGTTTAATTTAACTATAAAATTCATATATTGATTATATAATTTCTCTTATACTCATGTTTGATTCAATTATCACAATCCATAAATTTAATAATTAATTTTTAATTCTACCCTTTGTAAAATATTGAAATTTTTTTATTAATTAAGTATATATAATCAATTTCACTATATACTTAAAAATTAAGAAAATAGAGTTAATAGTACTACCTCTCTTTGTATATATGATAATTTAAATTTTTAAACATAATATATTTATTATTAAAATGAGAAATTATTATATAGGCATAAACTAAAAATTATTTTTTATAAATTATTATATGATAGATAAAATAGAACGAAGAGAGCAAAAATTCCTTCCAAATTTTAAAGGTATTCTATACCTAGAACTTGAATTAATCAAGATCCCTAACATCACATTTTGGGAGTTTCATTAACTGTATTTTTAATGTAAGTATGGATATAAAAGCCATTGCTTTTGGGGAAAAGTTTCCTAAATATTAATGTAACTTTCTTTCTTTCTTTCTTTCTTTTTTTTCTAACTTTCAAAATCTCTCTTTGACTGTTTTCAAATAATTTGCCATTTTATGTGGCCCATTGTTTGATTGCAATATATTTTTTTAATTGTTATGCTCCATCCCTTAGCTTTCTTTTAGCTATTAATTTGTTCAAACTAACCTAACTTATGATTTATAATCCTTTAACAAATCAATACTTTAATCCATTATCATTATTGCATTAGATCTCTCACTCATATGTTTATTTATTTTGGCTCATTTCTTAGCTTTTTCTATATCTATAAGAATCTTAGAGAATATATTAGATATGTTTCTTAATTCTCTTTAAAGATTTTAAGCTTAGGACTTTAGTGCTCTAGGATATATTCCAAATTTTGTAATGTCACATTGTAAATAAATATATATTTTTTAATAACAGAAAGAATTATTTGGAGGTTGTAAAACCAATCTATTTTGTAGTTGTATTTGGTTTGATTTTGGAAGGTTGCATGTTGTGGGTACTCAGCATTCAAATTGGGTATGTCCACATCCTTTTTGGAAATTGTAACTGTTTTCATTAGGCCCATGTCACCATGTGAATTTCTTCCACTTACAAAATGTTAGAGAATGTGCTCCATTTCTAATTTCTACTGTTGGATACCAAATGAGATTGAAACCAGTCCTTCCCTGAAAATGATGTTATTAGCCTACTGATGCAAATATGACAGCAGGACTGAATTTCCTTAATTTTTTATTTTATCTTCTTGCAATCTTTATATGGATTTGAGAGGTTCAAACTAGCGATAGAACCCTTCAATAATAATGCTAGAACTTTACATGCAACAGAAGTTGAGAGGATGAGTAGGGATGACAATTCAATCCGGACTCATAGATTTTTATCCCGTACCGACTTAAATGGAGTAAATTTTTTGATTATTGACCAGAATAAGGGCAGATTACTGGAAAACTCAAAATGACATTCAGTGAAAATAGGGCGGGGACGGTATTTATGTACTCCACCCCATGTCCTGCCCCATACCCCACTTCGATATGTAAATTATATATATATATAAATTATTATTTATATATAATATACAAATTATTGTTAGATGTTATAAATGATGTTTATATTTTTTTAATAAGTTATATATTTGAGATATCTGATAAAAATTATTAAATTAATGCATATAATGATTGCAGGAATCATCTTAGACTAATGGTGAATATCTTGATAACTGTAATTTTATTAGCATATATAATTGTAATCATATGAAAATACTACTACATTTTATCTTTTTGAATTATTTTTAAAAATCACATAAACAACAATTTAAATTTTTAGATATAGTAGTTATAATAATTTATTTTTTTATAATGGATATTCACTTTTGCTAGTTATTTATGAATTAATTAATATTGTCATTTTTATTAGTTAAATATGAATTATGGAACTTTCAAAAATTAAAACATTGAATTTTTTATAATTTTTTGTTCTTATTTTTTAACTTATTTTGAACAAATGTGAGAATTAATATTATTTCTCTGTCGGGGTATAAGACGGAGACAAAAATATAAATTTATAGACAGAGGTGGAGACGGAAAAAGTGAAATCTAATCCCGATCCTCCTATTGCCACTCCTAAGAATGAGAAAGATAGAGATAGAAACAAGAAATTTTCTCATAGATGGTATGTTTTAATCATGCAGAGAGCACTTAGTGGCGTTAATTTTATCTATGGTACTAAATTTTGCTTTTATTGTAATAAAATTAAAAAAAAAATTTTAAAAAAATTACTAAATTATATTTTCGTTGCATTAAATCATTCCCGCCAAATTTCCGTTGACACGCTATCCGCCACATCGAATTTTTAGTAACACATCAGCCATCATGTTAAATTTCTAGTGATACGTCAGCCGTCATATCAGATTTCCGATTATCCATATCAGAAAAATGACCGAAAATGACTTTAATGAAATGAAAACATAATAGAATAATTTTTTTTAAACGAAAAAAAAATATATATAATTTTACTATAATAAAAGCAATAATCATAGATAAAACTAATCTGCACACTCAGTGATCCTAACTGAAATTGAAGATCACTGTAGTACTTGTCTGCTGGTTCAGAGGCCAGTACAGGAGTTTGACATAAAATAGTGATTCACCTGATCAAAAGCAAAGCAACTGAATTGATTATATGTACAAAGGGAAGTATAGATCAGTGAGAACCTTCCACCAGATGAACATAAAAATCACCTTTGTATCTGAAACAAAGTTAACAGTAACATGGAAGATTTTTAGACACTTCATCAAATAGCAACCTTCTATGAGAAAAGGCAAATGCCAGATTCAAACTCCATAATCAACAAAAGAAAATTCTGCTAATCTCTGGTTCAATTAAGAGCGCAATAAATTAAACAGTGGGGAGGGATTTTGCTCGAATGAACTGTTTAATAATAGCTTTCTCTTCATCAATGCGCTTTTTCTCTTCTGAATCTTTTGGTTTGACCTTCCTTTTCTCTTCCAAAATCCACTTGTATAGTTCACGCTGTTGATTCTCTGGGATAGGTTCACGGAGCTTCACAGGTTCTGAAACGATGGGTGATGAGACAGGTTTCTCAGTAACTGGAGCAGTTGCAATAAGAGTGGATGCAACTTCAGAAGAGGAAACATTGCTTGCTACTCCTTCCTCTAGGCCTGTATCCTTTTTCTTTGTTCTAATGAATAAGTAAGCTGCACAAGTTACATGGAACTCAGTCCATCAGAACTACTATTTGCACAATTTAGACAGAAGCTTCAAATATCAGTTTCCACTTATAACTACAAACCATTAAAAATGGGGAATATTAGAAAGCCACGCAAAAATGTAGTGGCATACACCTCTTAAACAAGAACTGCTCATCATAAGCACTCTGAGTACTAGTAAGCCAAGCAAAACCAGAATGTGTTCAACCCCACACGAATAATGCCAGAGAGTAAAAATATTGCTCTGTAGGCACCGCAGCAACCATCTCAGCATAATAACCATTAACTAGTTAAAATATGATTAATTATAGGAAAATGGGAGAAACGAGAACGTAAATAAGATTATTGTTAGGATTAGCAACCCATGCATAATTCCCATACAGCCTTGGTTAAGAGGTTCGGAAGGACTAAGTGTGAGTGGAGATTCTAGGGCAAAATGATCCTGTACATAAACACAGATGTTGACGTATGGACCTGGCAAATGATTATTCACTCATTTCCATCATTTTAAGATTAAGGATGATAACCACTTCATAGATTTGCTGCAGTATGTAACAATATTCTCAAGGCATCTTGAAAAGGAACTCTGGCAACATTTATTGGTTACTGACAATGTTATAGACCTCTATGAGATTTACCAACTATTTAAGACAATTGCTTTTATGCTGCCAGTTAACTCACCCAACAGACAATAATTTGTAGACAGATTATTGAATTTTATATTGTGCTTTTCAATAGCATATCACATATATCTACTCAGATCTTTAATGAAGAAGAATGATCATCAGATTCTTTCCTTGTCATATTAAATCATCACTCAGAGAAATGATACTGCAATGCTTCTAGAAACTACTGACACATTCAATTGTTTTGGGAAGCGAGAAAAATTATGTTATCAACAAATTCAACAATCCCCAAATTATATGAGCAACTGTCCCTTTTCCTTTCCTTGTCAGATAAAATCATCACCGATAGAAATAATACTGCAATGCTTCTAGAAGCTACTGACACATTCAATTGTTTTGGGAAGCAAGAAAAATTTCTGTTATCAACAAATTCAACAGATCCCAAAATATATGAGCAACTGTCCCTTTTCCTTTTTCTAGCATGCTTAACTCCACCACTGGCCATAATTAAGTCTATTTCATGGGTCATAAATAGTATAATTGCGATGTCTCACCCAATGACAACAGATGGGAATTCAAAACCAATCTGTAGCAGATAAAATACACTAAGCTCTAGAGCCAACAGAATTTACCTGTCAAGAGAATCACATACATCACAGAGTTCAATGCATCTATATCACGTCACATGGATGAGTATTTGAAAATAATGGTTGCTAAGAAGCAATATCTTTATGCCCATTTATTTCTAAAATAAATTAGAGGGCCACATCACCATCATCAATTAAAGTAATAGAGAACTTTGAAATATGCACTTATCCCAGCGTCTAATCTCAGGCATAGAAAATAAACTGGCAACATAAAATGGATATGATTTTGGCATACCCAATTGGTACACGTATAACTGCAAGATGTTCAGGAACGCATACATTGTGATAACCATGATTGGGCAAAGGAGTGCCATATAAGTTGCATACATTCACAATCTTCACATTGAAGAAGATCATAAAGTGAAAGTCCTTGAGGCAACAGGAAAATTAACATGTCTGACTAAGATTCAAGTGGGTAGAGTCCCAATAGTTGAGCAGTCCAATCCATGTATAGTTTAATATTTTAATATCAAGAAATCTGCATATCAATTTTCCAAATGATCTCCTAAAACTGCATCGCCAAGCTAGTCATATGCTTGCAAAACATAAGCATGAAACAAGTAGTTTCTAAGAAAAGGAGATTTGGCATGAGAAAAGTGGGAGAAAATGACATTTTTTATACATGATACTGTACTATCACTTACTGGAAAATTGTTCTCTTATGCAAAGCCAATGCTATGAACACTTAACGACTCAGGTTTGGAGCATTGAAAGAGTTCACATACCAATGCATTGATATGCAAATAAAAGGATCATTTCTGTTCAAAATTTATTACCCAAACCCTGTTCAAACATTTCTACAACTCAATTGCCTTACATCAGGTTCTTGTCATAAGAAATTAGGTACTTCTTACTCAAAAGCTAGGTTGTCAACTAAACTTCCCCACTGGCCTTATCGAGAATCATGATAATTCATTGCTAAGTTTTCTATTTTAACATAAGAGGAGTGCTATGAACACTTCTTTATATACTTCCCACCAAACATTTCCTTATACACTTTCCACCATACACTTCCAATGCAAAAAAGACGTCTCTTTTTAGTTATGAAGCACCAACTTTTACTTTAAAAATAATAAAATTTGTAAGAGAAAAAATACGTCTTTTTTGTATTAGAAGTGTGTGATGGGAAATGTATAAATTAGAAGTGTGTGATGGGAATTATAAGTGTTGGTAGCACTCCTTTTTAACATAATCACTCATTGAAAAAAATTCCTCAAAATGCAATAACTATCAGCTTTTCCAACTAAAACCCTAAAACCTATAACAATAACTAATTACAAAAGAAGATCCAAATTGACATTTCAGAATTCCAGGCAACAAAAAAAAAAAAAATTAATTCCCAAAAATGAATATACATAAGTACATAAATATTGCCCTTCAAAGCCCACTGAAACTTTAAGCAGCCAGAGATTCACCGCATACGCCATAAAAAGTTTATAGTTTTAAATCTTTAGGTACTCCAAATATAACATGAGGAGAAAACCAATAATAGTGAATATCAAAGAAGTCAGAAACCCAGATACCAATTTTATTATTTCACCATCAAAAATCATAAGATAGTCGTATACATAAATACCTCCTACAGAGAGATTGACAGCCAACAGAAGGGGCCAGAGAAACTTGTAACGCCTAGCGAAGGACTCTTTTGGAGGCGGTGGAGGCGGCGGAGGACGAGCTGCAGACTGAGACCCCATTCTGTACGTGGCAGCTGCAGCTGAGGCGGCCGATGATGCTGATGCTGATGAGGTTGGGTTAGAGAAATCCTTCGCCTTTAGTTGCTCTTGAAATTGCTTAAGCTGTGCTGTTAAATGCCAACAAAAGAAATCGAGTCAACGACGGTAACCCGCCACCCAAAAAATGATCGAAAAGAAGAAGACAACAGTGGCAGTAATTGGGAAGAAAAAATATGGAATTTTTCTTGAATAAAAAGGGCAGAATTACTTTCACAAAAAAAAAGGCAGAATTACCTTTCTTGGGTTTGTTGGAGTAGAGCTTTGGAGCTTCTTCAGTCATTGTTAATAGATTCCCGTTTACTCTCACTCTGTCACTATCTCTTGCTCTCCGTTGCTGTTACGCTTAAATCAAAGAAGTAATTCTCTGTCACAAATCTGCAAACAATACTCGATTTCTTCCCATTCTCTTCTTTTACTTTATGAACAAGCCAATATCGATTTCTTCCCAATCTCCTCCTTTACTTTACGAACAAGCCAATATTATTAAAAAGTAAAAAAAAAAAAGGGGTACGGCAATTTAATCTGTGAAAAGTGACAACCGCTTTCACGAAAGTGTTTAATTTATTATTTTTTAAAGTGATTTTATTGAAATTAAAAGTCCAAAATTTTGAGATAAAATCATCTCCTGTTTCTCCACCCTTTGAGAATTATATCCAAATCTTTTTCTCTTTTTAAGAGTAAAAATTAAAATAATTCTTCAACGGATTTAGCAGTTGATCTTATTTTTTCTTATTAAATACAAAATCCATTTTAAATAATTATTTACAATTAAACATTGTAAACCTAATCCAACTATACTTTCACTTAATCTTTTGACTTTTCTCCTAAATTTCTCCCTCTTACCAATCTGTAGGAGATCCCGCTTCCCCTTTCAGGGGAAAAAACATAAGTGTTGAACTCACTTAAAAAAGTTCACAAATTCTAAATATTATAACATATTCTAAGCTCTTAACCAATCGGCTTATTGGTATATCGCCTAACACCGGACTGAATAAGCCAAATTGGAAAAGTGGGTCATTGACCCATAAATGAATAGATTGATATTAGCATCGCAACAGCAAACACACTGCCCTAAACAAGATGCAATTAAACGGAAGAGTTTGACATACGATTGTCTCCAACTAGTTCAATTCTAGAATCTAATTGGCCGAGTTGTTGGCTGTTGACGAGTAAAAATATATGAAACTTTCAACACTATCGTACACATCTACTGTCCTTTGTTCCCAATTCCGCGGGATTATCTTACAGACCTCACCAGCCCTACATTTATTGGCAGGTAAAGCAATGAAATGGGAAGTAAACAGATGAAGGGAACAAAGATGATCTGCAGGACATCTAGATCTCTACATTTTGGTCATACATATAGTTCCAGAGCACACGAATCAGCTCCAGGGGCGGCCACCGCCATAACCCCTCCCTCGATCTCGGAAACCCCCATGACCTGATGAAAACGCAAGATAAGGCTTTAGCAATTAAGAAAATATTTATGAATACAAAATTTATAGTGGATGCACAACAATAAAGAGGGAACCATGCTATTGCGTCAGGTTATCAGAATCCACAATCATTCCATCCAGGAAATGAAACAATAACAAATCACCATCCAGCATTGCAAAATGAGCATATGAACCAGTATTGAATTGAGTAATCTCTACTCTCCAGGGCCATGAGATAGCAGTTCAAATAATGCATAGTGATGAAGGAAAAAATTAGAAAGATGAGCAGACCCGACTAGGAAGAGATGTGAGAAGGTTGTGCAGGTTGACTAGGCAAGGGAGACTGCCAGTAGCAGCAGACATCTAAAACTGGCAGTCCCGTAGACCTGACAGACTGACCAGCTTAGGAAACCCAACAGGATTGTCAGACAGACTGCAGCATACATTTTCTCCCATTGAAAGGAAAGAACCTAACACGGGGAAAAGGTAGAGTCATTGATACAGTCAATCCTTCCATTGCAAAGGCAGAGAACTTTATTAGCTTGATTGATGAAGTCATCTCCAGGTTCTCCCTAGAAGGGGGAGGGCCTATAATCAAGCCCTTGTTCCCTAATAAATAATCCACTAACTCTGAATAAAGACAGTTGATTTGGCCTAAAAGGACAGTAATTATGACACGGAGAAACTAGAACCCACAGCACATTCACCCGCCCCCTCTCATATAAATATCATCTAGCACAAGATAAATTCTCAGTATTTCTGGAACCCTTTCTTGCTTTCTCAAAATATTTGAGGCAACTGAACTTAATACTGACTTGACTATCAGAGTACCAGTCAGGCACCTCTAGCCAACCCATGACAGTTGTCTTCTCTTTGGTGGCAGGAATGACATGACTGTATCTAAAGCAGCTTTTCACATCATCAAAAAAGAGGAAGAAAAAGAAAGGGTAAAGAAAACTTGAAGTTGAAAACATATACATGTGCATGTGTTTGTTGACTAACCTGATGGAGGAGGTGCACCACGACCCATTGCAGCCAATTCTGGACTAACCTTTTGCCCAGCTTCCTCAAGTAGGGTGATAAGTTCCTTTGCAAATCTAGCATTAGAAGCAGTAAAGAAAGTGTATGCTGTTCCTTTAGCCCCAGCCCTTCCAGTTCGACCAATACGGTGAACATAATCCTCAAGGGATCCAGGAAAGTCATAATTAATCACATATTTCACATCTTTCACATCTGCCATAAAAAAATAACAAAGAACAGGATAATGAGACAGGCAAGTCAAGAGATGCTACCCGCAAATTCTAAGCTGGTTTACACTTTTAAACTAGAGACGTCAGATGACCCAAAAAAATTCTGAAAACTTGTCTATCCATTATCCAATTGATAGATTAGGATCAGAAAGCCCATTAAAGGTAAAAATAAGGCATTAACACTAAGATGAAGGTGGTAATTATTTTCAAGATTAAGAATGAGAGCATGCAATTAAAGGAATGTATTATCACGAACGAAATTATAGACAGCCAAATTATGTCAGGATTCAGGAACAAGATACCAAGCGTAAAAAAACTATGAACAAAGGAAAAATAATATATACTATAATTCAAATTTACCTAAGCCACGAGCAGCAACATCTGTTGCAGTCATTATAGGACTTTTGCCAGCTTTGAATTCTGAGAGGACCCAATCCCTTTCAGCTTGACTTTTGTCACCGTGAATTGAGAGAGCAGGCCATCCATCCATGCGAAGCTGCCGAGTTATCTGGTCACAACCTTTCTTGGTATCCATAAAAATCAGAATACGGCTTCCATCCATAATATCCTCCAACAACTTCACCAGCCTGAAATATAGAAAAGCTATGTAAAACTACTGCTAATGTATCCATACTCCATATAATATATAACGGTGAATAAGAATAGAATCCATTAGTGAAAAAGAAAAGATAAAATGTGTCCTACTTGTTATATTTCTGATGTTCAGAAATAATGTAAACATGTTGACGTATTGCATGATTAGCTTTCAGATCAGCAGAGCCTATTATCACCTGCATCATATCAAACAGGACAGACAGACATTTAAATAATACAGAACAACACAAACAATTGAGCAAAACTCTGAAATGGATACAGAAACTCAACAATACTATAAATACAAACAATACAGACCTACGGGAAAATTTATAAAGATGATAAGAAACCTAAAAGACTAAAATGTTCAAAATTAATAGGAAATAGCAATAGCAATTGCATGAACCACAACTATAAAATCAAAACTAGAGAATATCATGCAATTACAAAGGTAGACGAGAAACATTGTACAGTATCTTACTTTGTATGGATTGTAAAGAGATTGCCTAGCCAATTGCTCAACCTCTTTAGGCCAAGTAGCACTCCAGTATAAAGTTTGACGATTAGGTCGAATCTAAAAAGAACAGGGGAAAAAATTAAGCAAGCAGCAAAATAAATGTTTTTATTCGTGTAAGAGAGACAACCTATCCGACCTTCATATATTTATTTTAACTATTATGCTTATGCCAGGACTCATTTTACAGCAACATATCAGATATTATTTCAGACCAATGCCAACATTGAGATCAAGAGTCCGAGAGTAGAAACACATTTTCATTTCTTAAATGTAATAAACCAGGAGAAAAAGAGACAAAATGGGAAAGTAACCATACTACTAGTGAAACCTTTGACAAATGACATGACAGAAAATATATTGACAGCATGGTTTTGAAAAATAGGTTTCAAATTCTCTAATCAGGAAAAGAGGCAAAATTAGAAACATAAACCTGAGCAACAATTTTTCGTATCTGAGGCTCAAACCCCATGTCCAGCATTCGGTCTGCCTCATCCAACACCAGGTAAGTGACCCTTCTCAAATTTGTATGATGTGATTCCAACATATCAATCAACCTTCCGGGTGTAGCGATGACAAGTTCAACACCTACAAAGGAAATAAAAGAATACATTAATGTCTATTACATTCATTAAAAATATATCAACTGCAAGGTTAAAACAATAGAAACTCATATCAAACTCAATTACCATGTTTAACAGGATAGCCAGATCATGAAAGTCAGAATACAGTATAGAAGCAATGTCGTCTCAAACCTTGCCGCCACCTACCTTTCTGGAGATCGCGGACCTGAGGTCCTTTTGGAACCCCGCCATATATGCATGTACTTTTTATTCTTGATGAAGCACCAAATTTAGCAGCTTCTTGTTGTATCTGAACAGCAAGTTCACGTGTTGGAGCTAAAACTAATACAATTGGACCATCTCCTGAAGCTAGATTAAAAAAAAGGGACAATGTTAAAAAACTTATCTTCAGGCTTCAGCCAATGATCAGAGCATATAAACTATAAAGGCATGCAAATTAGTAATGAGAAGTTTAGAAACTATTAAATTAGACAATACCTAAAACTGGCTGGGCATTAACATGAACAATTGCAGGTAATAGGTAGGCTAATGTCTTCCCTGACCCTGTTTCAGCAATACCTATGAGGTCACGGCCCTTCAAGGCCATTGGCCACCCTTGAGCTTGTATTGGTGTAGGTTCAATAAAGCCAGCTTTTGTTATTTCTTGCAGAACATAATCTGGAGAACAAGTAGATATGAATTACATAAGTAGCTATCTGATGACAAGATTCAATGGAGAACATCTTCAATGAATGAAATTTCACAAAAGCTAGAATGATATAAAATAATGATCAACACAACCAAGATACAGCCAATGTTTCCTACAATTAGTGATAGGCAAAAAAGACAGTATAGACAATGTTACCACTACATATCCACTTTTGGCACACCCACAAACAGAAAATATATACATGCAAGAAACAAAAACTAAAAAGGCAATGATAACTATAATGATTCAAATAATAGGCTTTCTCAAAACTTAGATTGGCTACCTGGAAATCCTACATCAGAAAAACTCTTGACAGGTTTAGGAACATCACGGCCCTCTACAGTAATTTCTCTCTGCTGCCTATACTCTTCAACCTCCCTCACTGACATTGCAGCCACCGATGGATGCTCCACATAGAAATTCTTCTCAAATGAAGTAAATGCATCCAAATCTGATTTCCTCGGTGCGTCAGCACGGTCATACTCCCTCCTCTCTGATGAGGAACGACCAGAGCCACCATAGACAGCAGCTCCACCAAAACCTGAACCACTAAAGAAACACAAAACTCGTAGAAATGAAGCACCAATCAAATAAAAAAGATCTTGAACCAGCGGCACATAGACTGTGTCTAAACAAATTCCCAAAAAATCAAATAAGGAAAAATTGAAAGAATATCTTGCTAGACAAATGAAAAATTAACATGTGATGGAACTATAATTGCAATAATCAGTGCTTCACTATACAGTCAAAGAACCAAAAAGTGCATATTATGTTGCAGTTGAAACTTAAAACCTCAAGCACCATTTCCTAATGAGTCAAGATCACCCCCCTATTTTCACATGAAAATTAGTCTCGCTACAGAAAAGAAAAATAGAAAAACTAAAAGAGCCGGACAATGATAACAGGGCACTTATGAAAACACATAACAAGGCGACAATGGTAAATTCGACTCTGCGAAAATAAACCACGAGAATATGATTCAATTGAGCAAAAGAAAGAAAAATAATAAGAATCAAAGCATCCAGAAACCACCGCACCAGCTTAAAATCAAGCAGATAAACTGATGTTTACACGAAACAGAAGCTCACATTCCTTTATATACAGTACTAAGTGTAATTGTATGTGTTACCTTCTCCGGTCACGATAGGAAGCGGGGTCGCCGGATCGGCTGTCGTATCGGCTCATCCTTCAAAACTGTGCGAATAATCGCTACAGATTAACAAAGATGGATATATTACTGATTATTAAATAAACAGAAAATGGGTTTATTTTAGTATTTAGGGTTTTAACGCAGTTTCAGTATTGAGAAAAAAGGAAGCTCGAAGGGAACATTCCTTTGCTATTTTATTATCCCTATTGCTCTCTCGGTCACTCTCATTTTCTTTTACCTTTTTTATTAAACAAATAAATAAATAAAGGAGGAAAAGACAAGTTCATTTAAGGAAATTTTACGAAAACTCGATACATTCAATTTTTTTAAAAATGGCTTTTAAAATTATAACACTACTTAAATTTATAAATTATCTTAAAATATTTTTAGGCGGTATGTATTTAGTGTATTTTAAATATATTTTATTTTTAATAAAAAATAATAAAAGAACAATTCAATCATTAAATAATAATAATCATAAGTAGAATAATATAATTCAATCAAAATTTAAAATATTACAAATTCTCAAATAATAGTACCAACATTTAAAAAATCACTCAAAATATGCTCAGACAATATATGTATATCTTTGATATACATTTAGCATATCTTGATTTAATTTTTACTAAAAAATAACAAAAAGAACCAAAAGAAGAAGAATTGAATCATTAAATAATAAAAAAAATAATAGAATTCAATTAAAATTTAAAATATCATAAATTCTCAAACAAACAATTTGATATATATTTCGGAATTCTATAAATATATACCTTTGAAATTTTTTAGAAATATTTTAGGCATATTTTACGAATTCTCAATAAATTCATTAGGAGAAATTTTTATGAGTATACATTATAAATACTTTTTGTATATATTTAGAAACCTCATGAAAATACTTTTGGTATATATTGAACATATCTTTACGCAACAAATTCTCTCAAAAAATTGCAGTAATTTCAAGAGATTCAAAGCTT
>CATIWF010130673.1:0-12314 GCA_949630135.1 Balakata baccata
CTTGGGAAGTGCTTGGCTCAAGGCAGTTAAGCGGCCGATTAAGCATTGTTGAGCAGGGTTAGTACCAAGATGGGTGACCTTCTGGGAATACCTTGGCCCAGTCGCATCATTTGGTATCAGAGCCTGAAGTTAGGTCTAGATCCCACTTCCGTGTGCCAGGTTTGAGGACGAACCTCCTTAAAGAGGGAGGGAATGATATGTCCTGAGTCTGGGGGGGTGTGGAATGGGTTTGGCCAGGTGGCACACAAAGTTGAAAGAGACTGGTGGCCCTTGTTTGATCCAGGATAAAGGAATAGAGTTGCGTCTCTGCTATCGACTTAAGCTTTTGGCAGAACGGTAAGCACTCTTTCTGGTTAAGCGTACTGTGGCAGGGGCAGTACCATGATGGGTGACCTTTTAGGAAGTACTTGGCTCAAGATAGTTAAGCGGCCGATTAAGCGTTATTGAGTAGGGTCAGTACCAAGATGGGTGACCGTCTGGGAATACCTTGGCCCAGTCGCATCACTGCACCACTGATTTGAAAAGCACTTCCTTTCTTGCTCTAGATAGATGTTTCATATGCCAGCAACGGAAGGTCTAAATATTTGCCATGATTTATGACTCCATTTACCAGGAAGAAAGAACATATTTCTACTTTATTGTTTGGCTTCACATTCAAGCTAAAAAGAAGGTTGATTTCTAGAAATTTATCCATTGCTTCAATGCCTTCTCATATATCTGCAAGCCTTTTTCTTTGCTTTTTTTTTTTTTTTTTTATCATTTGACTTTCCTGCATATTGGCTTTGAAAAAAAGCTATTGTTTGTGAAAAATAAATGGGATACTGCTAGAGCCTATTGCATTACTTATTTTTTTTCAAATGAAAAATTAGAATTTGGGCAAGATCAAGTAGTTTCTAATACTTTGGTCATATTTTGTATACAAAAAGAATAGAAAATGAAATCCTATTTCTAAATTGCTGGCTTGAGATTCCAATTGGTGTGTTATGTAATATAAATTGGAATTATATCTTTTAGTTTAGTGTAATTTTATAAATAAGAAGAATAAAATTCAAAAATTAAATAATTTTTATAATCATCCTTGTTTTTAATAGTTATATATTTTATATGTAAATGAATTAGTAATTATTTTTTTAATTTCTATGCTTTATCTTTCATTCTTTTTTAACTACTTGTACTTTAAAAAATTTGGTAAAATTGTGATTGATATTATTTAAATTTTATATTAATTTTAAAAATATTTTAAACAATTTTTTAAAATTATTTATTTTATACACAAATAGAATACAAATATTAATTCATATATTGTTGGAGAAAAGATGGTACAATAATGTAAATCTAAAATTGATTAGATGAAATAAAAGGGCTTGAACCATAAAAAGTTATGTTTCAATTTTTGTTGCTTAATGAATGAATCATCACATAAAAAAATATGTATCATTTTTCTACCAACTTCAAAATCGAAACATAATGTAGAATTATTCTTGAATAAAACTAGGAACAAAAAAAATTTTGTTTCAATTTTTATTGATTCAAGAAAAAAAAAATATTATATTTCAATTATTATCCTATAACTTCTAATAATGTAGTGTAAAATTCATGACATAATTTTTAGGGGAAAGTTCAAAAAATATGCATGTAGTTTTTAACTTTTGCAACTTTAAGTATGTAATATTTTTTTTTTGTACAAAATGGGTACTATGATTAATGATGTTAGCAAAATTAAGTATATTACAGTCATGCCGCTTAAAAAGTCTAAGTTGACTCCATTTCTCTTATACATGGGTTTCTCTCTTCTAGTTGACACTAATATGAATCCTACATGGCTCTAATCCATCCTACATGTCATAAATCCCAAATCCTTTTACTTTTACATAATTCACAAACCCTAGACATTGAAATTGTAGAGGAAGAGGATCTTGAATCGAAGAGAGGAAGAGCATCTTGAAGTCGAAGGGAGGAAGAGCATCGTCAAGACGAGATGATTTTGGATTTAGGTTCAACATCTCAAAGGGATTCTGCAATGGGGAAATGTAAATGTTCATTGTTGTCCCCAATTAGATCATTAAAGAGGGCAAAGTCATACTTGAGACAGTTTATAGGGTGTGCCACTATTCCCAGACACTATGATTTTTTCGAATTGGTGGATAATGAGGACTATTGGAAGTGTAGAGAAACATTACCATATTATCTTTGAAAGATTGAAGAAATAGAGATTGAATTATTGGAGAGTAAAGCCAAAATGCAAAATGAGTTGATCAAGATGCGTGAGAAAGTTGGTAGTTACGAAATGCATGTGGCATGCTGGTTAAGGAGAACAACAAGATTAAGAGCAAGCTCATTGAGTTTGACATAGTTGGTAGAAACCGAAATGGGTTTGGTCTTTGTCATTTTTTACTATTTTGTGTGTTGGTTGTAGCAATAGGAATTTTTTTACTTATTGTTAGGTAGATGACTGTACATATATTGCCAAATATGTACCCCTGATGGAGTTGTATCAAATGTGTTTGTTGAAATGTCTAAATGAATGACATGTTTTTTATGTGTCATTGTTCTTTATGTAAGTCTTGATTTTGACATATATAAACACCATCCTTTGTTTAAGAAATACAATTGAAATATGATCCTTCAAATAATAAAATTCTAACATTCATAAAGTGGAAGCAAGTGGTTGGAAGACAGTGAGTGGGCATTTCAATAAGAGCAGTTTGCCATGTAAAACAAAATAGTGGCCATTGTGATTAAAAAAGGTTAGCTATACATTCAATAAAGTCTGCATTTCAAGCAGAAAAGTTGATTCCCTAAACAAAGTTGTGGCATGCCAATAAATATCCTAGCCATATGACAAAAAAAAAGGTAGCCAAATGCTAGCCATATGACATAAAAAAAGCAAGCCACATGACAAATAAATAGCAGTCACATTACAACTTATGGTAGCCACATTACAAAAGCAAAAAGTTACAAATTCCAATTCTACCAAAAGAAATAACATAGTCAAAGAATTCTTGTAGCTAGATCGACTAGATGTTGAGCTCTCCTGATATAGTTGAAAACATATCAATGAGACCGTTGCTGATTTGCTATAGAAGGAGGTTGTTGCCGGTTTGTTGTTTGAGGATGCCTAAATGGGTCCTTTGGTGGCAGTTTCTTTCTTGAATGAGGCCTAGTAGTGGAGGTATAGGCATTGGATTGAGGAACTCAGCTAGAAGTTATAGTTACATGTGAAGATACTTGAAAAAAATATGTAAACAGTGAACAAGTAAGTTTGGAAAAGGAAATTTTATGATTCAAAGTGGTAGCTAACTCATACCTGTCCACTTGTGTTGTTAATAGGTAGTGAAGAGCTTTTGCCTTTGTGTTGATGTTTTTCAACTCACATTTATAGGCCCAGGTTGAGATGAACTAGCAATTCTTCTAGTCCTTCTTCTTGTTTCATCCTATGAATACACAAGAAAACATCAAGCATGTTTAATAAAAAAAATGTGATACCATACCTGAAAAATTTAGGGACAAATGACATACCATATTGGATCTTATATCAGCTTGTGATCTTGTTCTTTTCCTACTTGGAGTAGCAGAAGTTGATTGAGTTTTATCCTTGGTCAATCTCACTCTTCTTTGCCATAGGGCTTCCTCTATGACACTAGCCTTGCATCCCCTGACATTGTGGCCAACTTGCTTACAATTAACATAAACCACTTGACCACCAGCCCTTGACACCCTAAATGGATTTCTAGCTTCGCCTACTGCACTTTTTCCTTTTATCTTAGGCATGCATCCTGGTTTTCTTACTATATTTGGCTCTATGTCTAGCATCTCAGTTGTAACTTAATCATCTCTACTTGGAATAGGAGTAAACATGTGTCTATATACAACAAGATAAGTTTGTTTTGAGTAATAACTATGTACATATGTCTCTGGCTTCTCTCCGTTAGTGTATATAGCTGATACTGCATGCTTGCATAATATCCCTATCAAGTCCCATATCTTACAACTGCAACTGTCAATGTTCAAATCAATGGTTGATCTTATATCTCCACAGTCAACCTCATACTTTTTATTTCCAGCAACAGTGCAAAAGTGGTCCCTGCTCTATAATTTTAATTGCTCTAGCCTATTTTGCACACCTAGGCTAATGTCACTAGCATATCTTTCCATTTCTTGGTATTTAACATGGAAATGTTTCATAAATTTTCTTCTAATCCATTCAAACATGGTCAATATTCCCATTTTCCTACCTCTCAAAATATAAGAATTGAAAGACTTGTAAATGTTGTTTTGAATGGCGTTTGATTTTATATGTGTACTGAAGAAGCATCTGGCCCATGTTTCCTTCTCATGCTCTATTACCCCATTGTATACATCTTCATTCTTTTCATTCATTTTATTAAGGTGTTTTTTCCACAAGCTCTCTATTCCTACACTTCTTGCATACCACGACATCTTTTCAAATTCTCAACCCTTGTATAATTTCTTGAAATTTTCATATATGTGTTTGACACAATGCCTGTGTTCTCTCTTTGCATTAACATCCTTAGAAGCTTCTACCAACCCCTGTAAATAACATAGCATAATAGGTTAGATACATTCATAAACTAAATTACCTATGTCTTTTAACAAAACAAATTACCTTGTGTTTATCTGACATGAATACCCACTTTGTTTCTTTAGGTCTACCATAATCACTGAATAAAGTACTTTGGAAGTAGGCCTATGAGGCTTTGTCTTCAACATCCACATATGCCATGGCTAGTGGGAACATATTTTCATTCCCATCTCTTCCAATAACATATAATAGTTGCCCTCCCATAGATGTTTTTAGATGACAACCATCAAGACAAATTATAGGTCTAATGCCACTTAAGTGCCACTATTTTTATGGAGCAAATCTGACATACATGTAACTACTATAATAGTTGCCCTATAATCATATAATCTTTTGCATTGCTATCTCAAATCACCTTTTATTATCTTTTTTGCTCTTCTCTTTGCCTTACAAAACTGATGTATAGAAACAGCAAGCCCCAATTCTCTTTCAAAATTGTTCTTCATGGATTTTACATCCCAAGTAGTATTCTTTCTAAATTCATCAAGATAAATATAAATTTTTGTCAAGAATGCACTCTTAACTAATGGGTTCTCAAACTCCCTTGGACATTGATGCTATGGCTTGAAAGTTTTAATTTAAAATGTCTTAGTATCTCTAAATTTGCTAGCATGAATATAAAATCCACACTTCTTAGGGCAAACAATTGTGATTTTATAAGATGTGTTGTTGGTTAGTTTATATTGGAAACTCCTTTGAAGTGCCCACTCTTTCAAGGTCTCCCTATACACCCTAAAATTTGTAAATTTCATCCCTTTAGCTACTTCAAACTTCTACTCACTATTGAATTCCATTCATACCTCCTCTTCCATTATCTGATCCCCTCAAAGAATGCAACTCATCATTATCAACAGGTTGTTCAAATCCTTCTTAAAAGTCTTCTTCATTTAAATCTTGTGTAGTAGTAGGGATTTCACTTGTTTCTCTCCTATTTTCTTTTGTTTCTATTATGTTTTCTTGTATTTCCTCATTGCCAAATACTTCATCTTCATTATCCTCATTTGCATCAAGAAAATCCTCAAAAAGGTCACATGGATCAGAAGAATCAGAATCTTCTTCTTCTGAATCAGGGTCTTCAACAACAATATATTCATCATCTTTAGAATCAGAAATACATCCAAAATGATGTGAACTTAAAGGCACAACATTACCTACCCCAATATCCTTTTCATGCTAATTACCACCCTTTTCAAGCCCACCTATATCATCATTAAGCCCAGTTACGTGCTCACCACCCTCATTAGGCCAAATATCCTTATTAGCCCCTAAACCACCCTTATCAGCCCCAAACTCACTCTCATTAGGCCCACCTATAGCCCCATCATCCCCTTTTACCCAACAACAGTCCTATTAGCTTCATTAGACACAAAACCACCCTCATTAGTAGTATTACCAACCCCTTCAGCCCCAATAGTAGTCCCATCACACTTATTAGGCCCACTTATAGCCCTAAAGTACCCTTTTGCTCCACCAGCCTCATCAAACACAAAACCACTCTCATTAACAGTATTACCAGCCCCTTTAGCCCCAACAGTAGTCCCTACGAACCTCATAAGTCTGTTCAGCATACCCATTAAGCCTACTAGCATGCCCCTCAACATCCTGTTCAGCCCCTACACCCTCATTAGACCCAATTTCCTCATTCCTTCCCTACTCCTCTTCACCACAATCCTTATCTTCTATAACCCTTATCCTCAAGTTAATACAATCAAATGTTGCTACAAGTTCATCATATGCCACAAAGTACACAATTATATAATCAACCAAACCCCTAGTGTAATCCATCATATTGTACACACTTTTATTATCCATAATATCCTCTAAGCTAATAGTACTAGAAAGCCCAAGAATTTTAAACCACATACAGACCCCAACATATCCATGGTATGAAAGATAGTCTATATCTTGATTAATTGTATCAATTGAACCCCCTTCATAAACCCAATTATCTTCATTTACCTTATTCCATTTCCCTCCATGGTAAATTTTGATTTCAACACACAAAGAGAAATTAGCTTTGCCAATTCATTATAGTTCATAATTAGAATCAAACATACACAACATAGTCATTGTATTAACATTGACCCAACAATTCAAAACCCATTTACCCAATACACATAACATGCATCAATCAATTACAACCCATTTCAAAACACATAACATGCAACACTATTGAAAGCCCTAACCCACACTTGCAATCCTAAAAGCCCTCACCCACATCATTGCAACCCTAAAACCTATAACATTCATTAGAAACATTAAAAGAGATCAAATTCGATTACTTACTCGTGATTTTATTCTTCTCTATCCAAGGTATCAACTTGCAATTACAACTTCCCATAGCAATTTGCCATGTCATCAACGATGTTCCGTTGGTTCTTCTTCTCCCTTGATGATGCTCAGGCAATTGTTGGACACAAAATCGATAATGGAGTTTGTAGATTTTGAGAGCAAATAGGGATTTCATAAAGTGAAGTTCTTGTTTGGGAATGATTTTGGTGGAAAATTAGTTTATTTTATTATTTTAAATTTTTTCTTTTTAATTTATTAAAATAACATGTAGGATAGATTACATGTAAGATTCATATTAGTGATAATTAGGAGAGAGAAACCCATATATGAGAGAAAAATAGAGCCAATTTGGACTTTTTCGGAGCCAACTTAGACTTTTTAAATAGTGATTGCAATATACTTAAATTTACTAATGACATTAACCACAGTACCCATTTTGCACAAAAAATACCATATACTTAAAGTTGTAAAAGTCGAAAACCATATGTATATTTTTGGGCTTTTTCCTAATTTTTATTTGAAAAATATAAAAAAATTATTGAATATAAAGAAATTAAATAGAGATATACAAAATAATTAGCAAGTTAATTGTATTTTAAGTGTAATTAAGTGCAATATATTTTGGAATACCAGAAAAAAAAAAAACTCTTTCTTAGGATATGTGATATTTTTATGTAATTGGAACATGTTTTAAAATTATTTGAGTTGAGGAACATAAATTTTATTAACTTTTTTCACTTAATTTTTATTCCTGATTTTAGTATTTACAAAATGAATTTGATTTACGAAATTAAAAATTATTAGTATATCTCTAGACTAAATGAAATTACAATTTTGATAAATATAAAATAAAAAAATTCATTAATTTGTATAATTATTATTCTTTTTATTTTTTTAATATTTTACGCTACTCATTTTATTTTTTTTGGAGAAATTGTTTCTTAACAATTATCTTAAAAGAGGTTGTGTGGATTAATATAAAAAATTTTAATAGAGAGAATATTTTATTAAAAAATCAAAAAGAAAAAAGAAAAAATCCAAATACCTCAAAAAGCTAGGCAATAGGATTCCAAGAATATTGAGTAATTAAATACTATTCTAAAAAATACAATCTAAATTTGAAAAGTAATTTTATAAAAATAACAAAGACTCGGTAAATATTTACAAAAATACAATCTCTTAACGTTTTTTTCTTCAAAAATATTCACTGCATTAAAGCTTTTTCAAATATGTAAAAATCGTCTAAAAATATTACAAAAATATAACAAACCAAAGTTTTACCTAAGATTTCCCGATATTTATAACAAAATTAATGAAAATTAAAGTTACAAAAGATTTATCAGATATTTACTTAACATTTACTCAAATTATATCCAATATTTACTAAATATTTATCCAAAAATTAATAAAAGTTGAAGTTACACAAGGTTTATTTGAGATTTACGAAGGTTTACTCAATAATTGCTCAAGATTTACCTGAGATTTACTTAAAGTTTACCACAACATTAATAAAAATTGAAGTTACAAAATGTATATCAAAGATTTACTTAATATTTACTGAATTTATACCCAAATGTTTACCTGAAAATTAATAAAAGTTAAAGTTATATAAGATTTACTCAAGATTTACTTGAGATTTAACCAAATTTTACCACAAAATTAATGAAAATTGAAGTTACAAAAAATTTATTCAAGATTTATTTAAGATTTACTCAAGATTTACCCGATATTTAACCAAAATTTACCACAAAATTAATGAAAGTTGAATTTACATAATATTTTTCTAAAAATTACCCAATATTTACACATGGGTTACCCTACATCAGGTCAATCTTTCAACTAAAAATTACCAAAGGTTTACCAATGTATATAACCTTAATTAAGTTAATTAAATACTAAGTTAATTATATATATTTTTTTCATAATTAAGGTTTGTCCAAGTTTTGCTTTGGTAATTAAGTTTATTAAATTCAAATTTACATATTTTTTTGCTAATTAAGTCAATTAACAATGATTAAAAATAAATAAATGCATGTATAAAGACAAATGATGACCATTCAAGTTAATGAAATTCTTAATTCATATTTAAAATATGAAAAAAGAGTATTTTCTGTCCCAATTAATTAAAAAATGTATTAAATACACATTCAAATCTAATATTTAAAAAAGAAAAAGCAGAAAAAATAAAAATACAAAAAATTAGAATGAAAATACATAAATTTTATAGATGAAATTGAAAAAGTCTTTTAAAAACCAGTATTTCGTGTAAATTTTCCAATTTGAAATACGAATTTCATTCCTATTCCCAAATTGAGCATATCAAACACGTTCTTAATGAATACTAGTTAAATTATAGATTAGTACAATAATATTTGATTTTAAAGATAATAATTAATATTCAATAAGTTAAAGATTCAATATGATATTTGATTCTAAAAATAATTTTTGACAGTTATTGTTATCAGTGGTGTATATGCCCTAATGTATTCACAGCTTTTTATATATTAAATTTTATACCACAATGGACACATGTATATTTTACATTCATAATAAATAAATATTCAAGTTGTTGATTATATTATGAATGCATTAGTTAAATATACTATAAAATATACGGTCCTTTGATTATCTACAGAGAATTTATTATCAAGTTGTTGATAATAATGAGATAAATATCTCTAGTAAAAGATAATCTTAAAAATATTCTTAGCCGGTATGAGACAATGAATTGGGCATTCATTGAACCTCTAAGTTATCATATGGTTTATTTTGAGGAGGAATATCATTTTTCATAATATAATAATATCTAAATAAACTAGTGGGTTCTTAAAGAGTTAAATATACCGAACAGTGAAGCCGAATAATAACTGCATAAATAGTATTATATGTCAACAATTATTAATTTGGTCATAATATATGAGTCTTATATGACTCGAAGTCTTTTGACTTAAGGTGTCAAGACTGTCTTTTCATGGGTAGTTGTGGAGGTGCTCTTGCCTTGTACTGGGTTATCCGTACTTGATAATCCGGCTCGTAGTCACCACAGTTAATCATGTTGTGAGACACGAGATTACCAATAGTAGGACTCGTTACCCTGTAGCACCAGGGCAAGATCCTAATAGAGTTGATATTTTGGTTCTGATAAAATAAATTCATGGTCAGGAGAAATATGACTTATTCAATGTAAAATTGAATTATTAATTAGATTAATAATGATAAGTCTTATTTTAATCAGAACGTAAATTATCACTCATTAGTATATTGACTAATAGGGTTTGACATGCTGTGACCCTAATTAATATCGGGATCATAACGAGAGGACTTAATATTATGATTTGGAGGTCAAAATAATATTTGTGATTTTATTGGTAATTAAAAGGAGAATTCCGGAAGAATACTTAATGTATCCGGATATATGAGTAATTCGAAAATTGTGTCCGATATAATATTAAGTAGTTAATATTATATTTCCGTTCCGAAAAAATTATTGATTTTATAAGTCACACCCAAAATACATTATTAGTCTATTTCATATAAATATATGGGGATTAATTTAATTAAGAATTAAATTAGAAATGATCACATATATTTTTGAGTTAAAATTAATATTGATTAATTTTAACTATTTCTCCTATTTATAATTTTAATTAAAATGTTAATTAAAATTATAATAATTTAATTAAGTTGTTAATTAAATTAATTATAGTAGTATATTAAAGTAATTATCACATATAATAGAAAAAAAGATTAATTTTATGATTAATGATGGTGGCTAGAAAATAAGATAGGTAATTGTTGTATTATCATTGTATCATAAATCAAAATTAAAAAAAAAAAGTCAAATTTTTTTTTTCTTTCGTCTGTAACCTCATTGAATGAGGTTGAATTGTTTGTGTTGGCCTTTGACCAAATTTTTGGCTTAATCTCCTTCTCTCTTTCTTAATCTAATTCTTCTTCTTCTTTAGTTAGTTCTTCTTTTGATTTCTAAAAATTTTCTCTTGGAGCAAAAATCGTTTTTGTTCTTAAAAATTTTCTTTCTCTTATATAGTATAAGTATTGAAAGAAAATATTGAGAAAAAACTCTTAAAATGTTAGTAGCTTATGAATTTGCCATAAGGAAAAATTTGTGATCATACATCTGGGACTAGTAAAGAAGTTTCATCAACGCAACTAAAGCTTTTGGTTTTTTTGCTTGATTTGTATCTTTGTGAACTTAGTAATAAAATATTTGTCTTAATCCTTTTATTTTCTATTTAGTTATTTAAATCATGGAATGATTTTGTCAAAATGGATTTTATTCATAAAAGTTATAAAATATGTTTTGTTAAAAGTTATGGATAAATGCTCAAGGTTAATATGAAAAATGTATTTTCATGTCATGCAATATTTGATTGTATATTTTGGTAAAATTAAAAATTTTTGAAATTTATAATTTTGACCGAAATTTGGAGCTCGCTCAATCCAAATAAAATCTTCCGCTGCCAACAGTTATTAGATTCTTTTATTCCAATTGAAAAGCCTATTTTTCAAGGTGCCAACCCACATTCCATAGATCCCATTAGGAATTCTCCATTTTAAGATTCATGAACCTTTATTACCAGCGGTGGCTACTTTGCGATGTTGTGCCTGCGATACTGTGCCCATTCCAGTTCTGAATTTCCAGATACTTGTTTTGGGATTTCTTTCTTTAAGGAGAAATTTACAACATTAATCAATTTTTAACCGTTTTCTTTTAAAATTATTTACATTTTTTTCTTTTCTTTTTTATAAAATCTACTTTTTAGTTACGAAGGTATGTGCTACAACCGTTGTGACAACTTTTATCGTCACAAAGTTTCTTGCGACAATTTTAATTATCAGAGAACACCATAATATCTTGCAGTGAACAATGTGTTGGATGACAGCGGAAACATTTATTTGGATTGAGGGGAGCTCTTAGTTTCGGTCAAAATTATAGATTTCAAAAATTTTTAATTTTACCGAAACATATAATCAAATATTGTATGACATGAAAACACACTTTTCATGTTAACCTTGAGCATTTATCCATAACTTTTAACAAAACATATTTTGTTAATTTTTATGGATAAAATCCATTTTGCCTAGATCATCCCATGATTTTAAAAACAAAATAGAAAAATAAAAGGATTAAGATAAACCTTTTATTACTGAGATCACCAAGGTGCAAATCAAGCAAAAAGACCAAAAGTTTTGTTTGCGTTGATGAAACTCTTTTTTACTAGTCCAGATGTCTAATATCATATTTTCTCTTTCTGGCAAATTTAAAAGCTACTAACACCTTCAGAGCTTTTCCTCAATATTTTCTTTCAATGCTCATACCATATGAGAGAAAGAAAAAATTTTGAAGCAAAAACAAAATTTTTGCACGAGAGGAATTTTGAACCAGACGAAAATTTTT
>CATIWF010130830.1:0-26917 GCA_949630135.1 Balakata baccata
GGTGAGTGTACAGTGATGATTATCATTGTGAAACTCATGACACTCCACTCCATCCATCGGGCTTCTTAATAAAAGAAAATCGGGTGATATTATCGAATATTTAAATTGTAACCATTAAATATTTCAAAATTTGTTTATAATGTAAAATTATTTCAATTATTTAAATCGTAACAAGTCAGTATTTTAAAAATTATTTATAATATAAAATTATCTCAATTTTTATTTTATAACTTAAAATAATATTTAAAATATTGAATTATTGTAATTTATATACTTGAAATACGATTGGTAAAATTTATCCAAGAAAATTGAACTTAATTCCCAAAATTCTCTATTTTAAAAGGTACAGAGTGAGTTATTTTTTAATTATTATATATCTCTCGTCCCTTACACCATTTGATTTTCCTTGTGCAAATTATATTTTCATTCATGGAAATCTTTGGTTAGGAAAGGATGATTTTTTTTTTTTTGGGATCTCTGTAAAATTTGTAGGCAATAAATTTTGAGTCTTAACTCTTCTAAAAAACTAACTCAATGATAGATGATTGTTCAATCTATTATAAATTCTACTAATTTTTTGTATTCCCACTGATATGGGATCCAACACTTTCCTTTTACGTCCAAGAAAATCGAATTTAGTTCCCAAAATTTTCTATTTTAAAAGGGTACGGAGAGTCATTTTTTAATTATTATATATCTCTCATCTCTTACACCATTTGATTTTCCTTGTGCAAATTATATTTTCATTCATGGAAATCTTTGGCCAGGAAAGGATGATTTTTTTTTGGGATCTCTGTAAAATTCGTGGGCAATAAATTTTGAGTCTAACTCTTCTCAAAAGTTAGCTCAATGATAGATGATTGTTCAATCTATTATAAATTCTACTAATTTTTTTTATTCCCACTTATGTGGGATTCAACACTTTCCTTTTACATCTAAGAAAATCGAACTTAATTTCCAAAATTCTATATTTTAAAAGGGTACGGAGTGAGTCATTTTTTAATTACTATATATCTCTCGTCTCTTACACCATTTGATTTTCCTTGTGCAAATTATATTTTCATTCATGGAAATCTTTGGTCAGGAAAGGATGATTTTTTTTTTGGGATCTCTGTAAAATTCGTAGGCAATAAATTTTGAATCTAATTCTTCTCAAAAAACTAGCTCAATAATAGATAATTGTTCAATCTATTATAAATTCTATTAATTTTTTTTAATTCCCACTAATGTGGGATCTAACACTTTTCTTTTACGTCCAAGAAAATCGAACTTAGTTCCCAAAATTCTATATTTTAAAAGGGTACGGAGTGAGTCATTTTTTAACTATTATATATCTCTTGTCTCTTACACCATTTTATTTTCCTTGTGCAAATTATATTTTCATTCATGGAAATCTTTGGTCAGGAAAGGATGATTTTTTTTTTGAGATCTCCATAAAATTCGTAGGTAATAAATTTTGAATTTAACTCTTCTCAAAAGTTAGCTCAATGATAAATGATTGTTCAATCCATTATAAATTCTACCACTTATGTGGGATCCAACACTTTCCTTTTATGTCCAAGTCCACTGTAAAGGTGCAATATAGCAAAGAGTTACCTAAAGTGTGAAAGTACAGCAGACCGTACTACTAGTAAATTATAGCTTTAATATTATATAAAATTTGTAGATAATAAGTTTTGAATATAACTATTCTCAAAAAATAGTTCAAGGATAAATGATTGTACAATTCAGTATAAATTCTATTATTTTTCTTTTTGTTTTTATCGATATGGAATCCAACAATCTCAAACCCGAGACCTTTGGAAGGATGCATTCTTTTTATTTATTCTTTCTCGCAGTTTGACTTGAAAATACACCCTCTTCGGCTAATATTTTCAACATTAAGCATATAAGCTTCCCACGTTTCACAAGTAACTTATTTTTATGACTTTTAGCCACATCATTATTCCAATTTTGAGTGCTAAAATTGAAGAATAAGAATACCAAATTTGAGTGCTGGTTTAGACTTTTATTTTATTTTATATAATATTGTAGAGGCTGAATATTGAATTTATAATCTTTCACTTTTATAGTATACCAACTGAGCTAATTCAAATTTATTTTTATTTATTTTTTAACAGTGAAGTTAGAATTCTTGTGTGATTCTTTAGGTGTTGATGGTCATTTCTGAAATCATTTACTTGCTCTTGAATCAGGAAGTTGTTTCTTTCTTTTCACTTTTTTCTCTCTTTGAAGATCCATTCATAAAACTTAAGTTCATTGCCATTATACTCCTACCTTATAAATCAATCATACTAATATAAACAATAACTACCAAATTTTGCTATCTTATAAAATTATTTTAGTAATTTATATAGCAAAAATATATTAATAAAAAATACAACAATAATTTTTTAGAAAATAGCTATGTTTTATTTATTTATTTTACTGGTAAAGTAAAATATTTTAATAATGAATTACTAATATTTAAATACGCACGGACTTTCATCTAATTTTTTTTAAAGAAAAAAGCTTACTTTTGTTTTCACGAGCCATTAATTCAATATATATATATATATACATATATATATATATATATTGTGGCTAAATTGATTATGAGAAAAAGATGAAGAATAAAAATTGATCTCCTGCCACCACCCAAGGTTTGATTTTAAAAATGGGTTGCAGACACAGCTACTTAAAAGCATGACGAGAAATTAATTAATTCATCGATCCGGTTTGATTTAGTAAAATAGCAACTATTTATGATTCAGGAGTGTTGTATTCGTATATTTTATGGATTTTCCGATTCATTACACTAAAAATTCAAATACATTACAATGAATAAAATTTAAATTAAACTGGAAATGAAGAAAGCATATTTAGGTTTATCAAACCCTGTTCCAATAAATGGTTAGCGCTCAATAATTATTTATATAAGTAACTATTTATAATATTTATAATATTGATATTATTGTACTTAATTATATAATACTAATATTTATATAAAATATTTTATTTGAAATACAGAAGAAGAAAACAATAGTATAATAATTTTTTATATAATATATAAAGTAAGAATATAAATAAATCAAACCACTCACGAATTATTTGGGTTCAATTTAGAAAAAAGATTCTTCAAAATCATTCATCAACCTTAATATTAATTATTAGGGTAAATTTTGCTTATATTATTATTATTATTATTATTATTATTATTATTATTATTATTATTATTATTATTATTATTATTATCTTTTACAGTCATAATTACAAGCATGAAAATTTATTCAGCTAGGATGGAGGAATTTTTTCTTCTGAAAATGCTTGACAAAAATTACAAAATAAAGGTAAAATTACAATGAAAATAATAGAGAAAAAAGCTGAAACAATGCAAATGCAAATATATAAATACCTTGTCTATTGGGTTAAGCAATAAATATAAAGGTGGTGGGTCGAATAGGTAGAAAGTTAAATTAATCTTATAAGCCCTTTAATCTGATGATTAAAATTAAAAATAAATAATTTAATGGTATAAATATTATGGTGTATCAATACACGTATGCATTATAGAAAGACTTTTTATATAATTACAAACTTTAAATAATGATGAAGTTGAAAATTTTTTATTAAAAACAATGTTATTTTAAAACTTCTTACAATTTTAATATTATGTGAAAAATGAGTTCAGAAGGCATGGAACAATAATTATATATGAAAAATGACATATATATATATATATATAACTAATTTTTAAAATATGACATAATTGCTGGATAATTAAATAGACAAAAAAATTATAAACTAAAGAGACATATATATTATCTCCGCTTTGTTTTTTCTAATATAAAAGACTATGAAGTCGAGAACAAAACATGAAAATAGTAAAGAAAAAATATTCACTCCATTTGCAGTGAGGTCGAAAGAGTTTATTACATGAACGAGTCTAATTGTTATCCCTAATTATATCGCTAAAAGAAAAGTTTAAAAATTTAATAAACAAAAAGAGCTCAACGTTGAAGAATGGATACTCAGTAAGAGAAAAATAAAAGTTGAGGTTCAATAAAACAGAATTGAGAAGGAAATTACTTAATTGAACGTAATTTACCACCATGAAAAACGTTCCCCAATATGTTATGAGAAATAAAAAATAATAAATTGGACTATGGTGACGTGGAAAATAGTAGACCGCTGATCGCACCGAAAAATTAAAAAAAATGACGACGCACCAAAATGTGGGGCCACATCAAGCCAACCCCATATCAAACGAAAGCATATTATTAGTTGAAAAAAGAAAAAGAAAAAAAAAAGAGCGAAAATAACTAAAACAAAGAATTAGAAGGCGTCTGCACTGCAGATTCCTTCTTCTTCGCTGATCAATTCCACACTCTCTGTCTGCGCCCTGGCTGAGATAGAGAGAAGGGAAGGTTTTTACAGAGAGAGAGAGACAAACGCGGCCTAAGCCCCACGTACTGATACCATAGATACTGAGAAAGAGAAGCCGATCGGATCGCTGTATTGATAATAAATAATAGTAATAAACAAATGGCAACTCTCCAGACTTGGAGAAAAGCCTATGGCGCTCTTAAAGATTCCACTAAAGTCGGTCTCGCTCATGTCAATAGCGATTATGCGGTATTCTTCTATGCCCTTATGTTCCTCCTTGATTTTTTTTTTTTTTTTTCTCTTTCTCCTCCTTTTGATGGATTTCATTTTTCTTTTCCTTTTTTTGGGTTCTATGAATAGGAATTGGATGTGGCCATAGTCAAAGCAACCAATCACGTTGAGTGTCCACCCAAAGAGAGACACCTCCGAAGTGAGTTTCTTTCGTCGTTTTGGAAGATTTTATGGGCAGATCCAATTTTTTTTATTTTCCTTTAGAGAAATTTGTGTTCTTAGAGAATTTTTTATTGCTTGTGTTACAGAAATCTTGGTCGCCACGTCTGCCATGCGGCCTCGTGCCGATGTTGCTTATTGTATTCATGCTCTTTCCCGCCGGTTGGCTAAGACGCACAATTGGACGGTCCTTCAACTGATTTTTAGTCATTTATTTTACTGGCAAATAAAGTTTGTTTCATCTGGTTTTAATTAAATTGATTTGTGATGCTTTTGCTTTTCTGAATATTTCTATTTGTAAATCAATTGGTATTTGATAATGGAAATCGCTTCCTTGTTAAGTGCGTTGATTTACTGGACTATTTAATCAAACTTACAGGACTCCAAAGCAATGCACATAGATGGTTTAAGTGATTTGTCCTGCTTTTTGTCTCAGGTTGCATTGAAAACATTGATTGTTATTCATAGACTATTAAGAGAAGGTGATCCTACTTTCAGAGAAGAACTACTGAATTTTTCACAGAGAGGTCGCATTCTCCAACTTGCTAATTTCAAGGATGATTCAAGTCCAATTGGTAATTTTATATCCCTCTCTTTTTCTCTACCCTGCATCTTTTTTTGTGGGCTCTAATTATTTTTTCGATGAAGAATGTGAAAAAATAATGAAATACTTGTTTTTTATCATTTCGTCGCTTCCCTCCCTTCTTTAGCATGGGATTGCTCTGCCTGGGTGCGTACTTATGCTCTATTTCTGGAGGAGCAGCTTGAATGCTTTAGAATTCTAAAGTATGACATTGAAGCTGAGCGTCTTCCAAAACCTGTCCCAGGGCAAGATAAGGTACTTCCTATAATTAATAGCTTAAAACCTCTTGTTATAAAGAGCAAATCACAAAGATATATAGTGACCATGAGGAAGGCTAGTTAATAAAGAATAACATCAACTTTATTTTGGTCCTTCTTTTCTCAATCGTAAACTCTTTAGTATTTTCTTGCTCTTTCTTTTTATGGGGTAAAAAAAAAATTAACTCATTTAAATGGTGAATAATTGTGAAGGTGATGCTTTTATTTGTCCATTCTTAAAACATAAGATTGCATACCGTCGTTAGTGCCTATTTATTGTTTTCAGGATATTAGATTTCCCAGATTTTGCCTTCTTCATATTAGATTACATAACACATTTTGTCTTCTTGCCTTTTAGTAGTACAAGGTGACTTTGAATTGTTTCTCCCCTCAAGATAAAATCCTGGATTTGTCCCTGAATGTTGTTATATTAGGTTGTTATAATTTTATGGTTCTTTTAAGCAGGGCTACAGCAGAACCAGGGAATTGGACAGCGAAGAACTTTTGGAACAGTTGCCTGCATTGCAGCAGCTGTTGTATCGTCTTGTTGGTTGTCGGGTATCTTCCTGTGAAACTCATGAAACTCTGTTTTCCTTCATTATTTTCTTTATTATTTTTAAATATGCATTGGTATGTGAAAATGAAACCGGTGTCGCATTCATCTTTACAGCCAGAAGGTGCAGCTGTTCACAGTTATGTTATACAGTATGCTCTAGCACTGGTATTTTTCTTTCTCTGCTGTAATTCCTGTCTATAAAGAAATCTTAGTGTGCAACAAATTTCCAATACTTGAAGCTCAATGTGATATGCAGAACATCAATAGTATTTCTTTTGTTTTGGATGGTGGTGGTGGGGTTGGGTATTACTGACTATCCAGAATCGATCCATATGAAGATCCTTCTAAAAGAGTCATGTGTTTATCAATTACACATTTTTATTTTCGAATTTAGAGTGTCAAACTTAATCACAGGGCACAGTTTGGATTGGGCCAACTCATAGACAATGGGATTCTTAGCAATATTGCTTCCCTTGTGCAACACAACAAATTGTATACCTGAGATGTGTCTTAAATTGGTTGGTCAAAAACAGCAAGCCAATCTATAATAAAGTATGGAGAGAGGCAACTCACCTCCCTAATATCTTTCTTATTATGTTTCTTTTACAAACCTGGAAATAGTGAGAGGTACAAGAAAGAAATCTAGTAGATCTACTCACTTTAGATCCTGCTTTATTGCTGCCTTTATATTGCCTATAACAAACTTTGTCAATGCTACAATGTTGTGTTTCAGTTTTTTTGGGGTCAAATCTTTTATTTGCCAACCGATTGATAAAGTAACTGTGCCAATGTTATCATGTTCTGTTGCACCTTATTGGACCTAATCCTTTTATTTGCCAACTGATCTAACCTGACCCAGATTATTAGTCTAAATCTCAGCAGATGCACATGTGTAATGCAATTTAAATATTTAGTAGGATGGGAAGTTCAAGGGGGAGGGGGAAGGAGTAATGAAACTGGTTATGGTATTCAAATTGAAGATTATATGGTTTTGGAGTTCAAATTTATGTATCCTCTTTATGTATCAGATATGTTTTGATGACTTCCTTGATGTATGAAACTTTCAGGTACTGAAAGAGAGCTTTAAAATATATTGTGCTATTAATGATGGAATTATCAATCTTGTTGATAAGGTAATTTTAGTTTATAGTTCATTATGCAAAAATTGTCTTGTTTTTATGAGATGCTTCTTCAGTTGCCTTCATCTTGATATCAAACCCTTTTTATGTTTGCAGTTTTTTGAGATGCCAAGACATGAAGCTATCAAAGCACTTGATGTCTACAAACGAGCTGGCCAACAGGTCATGTGAAGAATTGATTTTCTAATTTCTGCCTCTTAAGTACTTGTATTTGGTCAAAACTTGTTTGCTGTTAGGATATTCTTTATATTTTACCACTTACCAGGGACTATGAAATTGATGTCTCAGCAATTATAACTATTTATGTTGTTTCTTCCTCCAGGCTGGTAGTCTTTCTGATTTTTATGAAGTTTGCAAAGGATTGGAACTTGCTAGGAACTTCCAGTTTCCTGTTCTGAGAGAAGTATATGATGCAATGACACAATTTGTTGTTTGCTGTTACCTTAAATCTTTTTCTGGCAAATCAGTTTAATTTTATCATTGTTTTTCTTTTGCAGCCTCCACAATCCTTTCTTACAACCATGGAAGAGTATATAAGAGAGGCACCCAGAGTTGTTACTGTTCCAAGTGAGCCATTGGTTAGTATGATTACTATAATGTCTGATCAATTTATCTGTTGCAGCAGTACAAATATTTCATTATAAATCATAGTTGTCAAAGGCATGCCTTAGTGCCTCAAAAGCCCAAATGCGCACACCTTTGGGTAAGGTGCAGGTGAGGTGAGACGTGCCTCTTTAATATTTAGAGTTATTACTTTTTATTATATGTTTTTAGTCTTTTGAGACAAAACAATCTCAACCTTTTATCATACACTTAAAGTAGGTTACGAGAGGCTTACCCACACTTGATTATTTCACAAAAAAAAAAAAAAAAAGATTAAAAGAATAGAAAGAAGGAGAAGAAGAAAACCGCGTAAAGCTTAGTAATAATGAGTGATGTCATGATTATAAGTAATATTTAGTAGGAGATTAGGAGCAAGTGTAAAACCAATACCATAATTATAAACTTATAGTAAATTAGTAATGAAAAATGTTTTAGGATTTCTACTATAGTAAAATAGTATTACTCTAGAACTAGGACTTCTATTTATAGAACTATATTTTACTTTTATTACCTATTTTCCGCATGTTTATTATTGTGTTTAAAGTGCCTATTGAACATTATGTTTTGCTCTTTTGAATTGTTTTTTTTTTTTGTATTGAGTTAAATTCATGATTTTATTTTATATATGTATTGTGTTGTGAGTTCCAGGTTTGTTTTATTTCATTTTATTTTTTGCGCCTTACTTCTGTCAGATGTGCGTCTCGCCTTGCGCCTTGCTTCTTAGGCGATATGAGTCCTTAGCGCTTTGGTGTGTCTTTCGTCTTTAACAACTGTGTTATAAATTTTATATAATCTCTGCAAAATTACTGCTTACTAGTTAGTTAAATCAATTAACAAGCTTGAGATCATAGTTTTTTTCAATATAAATCTGCAATTCCTTAAAGAAAATAGTTAAAAGCTGATGAGCATGTTCTTATAGAATCAATTCTAGTCAGTCTGGGAAAAGAGAATCAAGGTGTGAGAGAGATCAACACTTGACCTCTTTTGGACGCATTCACTGAGAATCAAAGGAGCAATCTCATAGTTGGTTTTGTGTGTGTATGTGGATTCTTGAGAAGAGAGGAGCCAAGGTGCTCCTTTGGTACCAGCAGATCCACTGAGTACATAGAAAATTAGATCTGTGTATAAGTTTCAAATTTTAGTTCAAAGCAGGTGAAGACCTTGATAGAATGCTTGTCCTCAAGTAGCAAGGCTTTGAGCACTAGGTTGCAAGGCGGATTATAGCCAGAAACTCAAAAATTAAACTACTGCTTGAACAATGTAACGGGATGGAGGAAATTAATTATGGAAACAATAAAGTTTTTGGGAATGGCTGTAAAAACAGCTATCTTATATGAAATTGAAGTACTTGGCTGTTAAAGGGTAACATGCTCAGGAAAAAGAACATGGCTGATGGAAAATTTTCATAACTGGATGAGCTGCCATTAAACGATAATTTGACTAAAATAATTATGGGTAGATAGAAACATTTTCACTTGTAGTAAGATGCTTAAGAGATGATTTGTTTGTCTGGAAACCAATTTAATCGCTCTTTATGACATAAGAGCAAAAGGTAGTCAGTAGTAACTAGTAGGCATATAAATGAATGCAGGATGGTGTAGTTCACAAAGAATGTTGTATCATTAATCTTAAATTGACTGAATGTGATAGAGAAGGTATGAGCAGCAAAACAACATGGAGCCTAGGATGGACCACACCACACAGCAACAGTCCACTTGGGTGTTATTGCTGTTTGGTTCGCTAATATTCAACACTGTCTCTTGACAGATCTGCGGCAAAAGAGCTACATAGTAGCACATACTCAGTTTTAGGTTTCTTCATGTATTACTGTCATTGGTACCTGTTAATTATTTTGCCTTGCAAAAAAATATCGCTTTTAAAGTTTAGATGCTATAGGACTAATATGTGGTCAATTCAAACAGCTTCAACTAACATACAGACCAGAAGAGGGTCCATCTGAATCTGAAGACACCAAATTACCCAGTGTTGAACATGAACCTCAGCCAGTGCCTTCAGATGATGTTGCTGCCTCCAATGTTGAGCTTGCTTCTCCTACTCCTCCTCAAAACAGTATGGAGACTGCAGATTTACTGGTGATGTCTCAATTGTTAGTTCACTTGCATTCGCTGATTTTCCCATTGAACTTGCCCTTTCTTATTATTTTTGTTTTCCTCTCTTCTGCACGTTGGTGGTTTCAGGGATTGGATTATACTAATGCTGATGCATCAGCCATTGAAGAAAGAAATGCATTGGCTTTGGCTATAGTTCCAACTGAACAGGGTAATGTCTCGTACCTTGTTTTCTTTTCACATCCATATCATTAATGTTACCTTTATGAATTCTGTTTTTCTTGTTATTTTTACCTCATTTACTTCTTATTTTGCAGATGCTACACCAACATTCAATTCTGCTGCTGGTCAGTCAAGAAGTATTGATCCTACTGGATGGGAGCTTGCGTTGGTTACCACTCCAAGCACTAACATTTCTTCAGTAAATGACAGGCAATTGGTAGGCCTTTTTACCTTTTGACTTATAATTTTTTTGTTATTTATTTTGTCCAAGGTCGTTGTGCAAGCAACAATGTTGCCATCAGTGTATAGTGTTAGCTTTCCTCTTTGTTGGTTAGCCACGGCAGGATGCGTATTCCTGAGTTTTAGCTCTATATTTGCCAAAGTTGACAGTATAAAGCAACTGGGGACTTTTACAACTGAGCAGCAACAGGGGAAAATTTATTTGAAAATAGAGATTTTTAAATTAATAGTAATCTTCTAATTTTGTTTTTAAATTTTTAAGGTTTTAATGATTGGGTTGGGCGAGGGGTGGGGGAGGTCTCCAATTCTCGATTCTAGGTATTTGCGATGTATGTTTGAAATTATTTTGGAAATGCGAAGAAAGAGTATGCTGATTCCTTGACATGTTCACCAGTCTAATTGAATTTAATGCCAAATAATGTCAGGCTGGTGGATTGGACTCGCTCACTCTGAATAGTTTGTATGACGAAGCAGCATATAGAGCTGCCCAGCAGCCTGTATATGGATCACCAGCACCAAATCCATTTGAGATACAAGATCCATTCGCCATGTCAAATGGCATTGCTCCTCCTCCTGCTGTTCAAATGGCAGCAATGACACAACAGCCCCCGAATCCCTTCAGCCCATACCAGCCTACGTATCCACAGCCACAGCAGCAACATTTGATGACGAGCCCTACAAATCCTTTTGGTGATGCAACAGGGTTTGGGACATTTCCGGTAAGTCCTGTCACTATAAACCCTCATGCTAATAATCCATTTGGTAGCACAGGCATATTGTAATCTCATGTTTGAACCTTCGGATATTGATATGTGGGTGATGAAAAATTTGGGTTTTTGCCAATTGAAAATGAGCGAAGAAGAGTGGTTTTGAGTCGTGCATTCACAAGATTGATGGTTTGCGGCTTGGGTCGTGTTTGTTTGGGCTGTAAAAGTTAGCAAGTCAATACTGCATTATGTAATAACTAGTTTGTTACGAATCAGAATAATTTTTTCCTGAACCAAATTCTCTCTCTCGGTTGAAGAAACATTTCAGCGCAATTTTTTTGGAAGATTTGGTTGGACAAGGGCCTGTGGTCTCTCTCTTCACATCAAAGAGTTTTCCACGTAAAAATTCTGGTGTTTTTTTTTTTTTTTTTGTATTGCCTTTCTGTTCAAATGCCTAAAAGAAATATGACAAAAGTTGGGAATAAAAAACAAAATATATTGTTCAATTATGGCTGCTATATCACATGGAGGACTTGAGACTTTGGTAATTAACCAGTTGAAATATAAGAAGGGAGAAATTGGTAACGTTGAAAGATGCACATTGAAACACCGGCTGTCTCAAACTTTCAGTTTCTGTAGCCAAGGGGTGAACGTGTAATTTTGCTCCCATAATCTCCATGAACGAGTCTTTCAATTGCAGAGAAATAGAAGAATGAGAAAATGCTAATTAATCATTTATAATCAGATAACATTTTGTAATATTAATGATCAGGTTATTATTGTGGATAAATTATCAAGTCATAAAAAAAAAAAAAAAGACATTCAGAAGGATTAGTGTAAAAAGTTTTTCTGAACCATTACAAATTTCAATATCAAAGAAAATTTTCGATCAAACAAACGAAGTTTGTCTAAAATTGCAAATTTCAATATTTAATAAAAGAGTCATTCTAGAGCAGCAAACTGAAATTATTAACCTAAGTAGACATTGTAAATAGCAACATTGCTTGCCTTTAAGTTTACAACAACTGCCTCATCATCTCCTTTATCTTTTGGGTTCAGTTTGCTCATTGTTCTTTTAGTATACAGCCATGCTGATATGATACTATTATAACACGTGGATCTAAAGCTACCAATCTCCTAGACTCGTGATTCCATGTTCCAAACTAAAAAAAAAAAAACTATTCCAGTCGATATTTGATATAATATATTAATATTTTTTTGAGATTTAAAAATTATATTATTTACTCAATCTATTTTATTATATTATAATAATACGTCTTTCCGTTATATTTTCTATTAAGAAGATATTATATTATGGTAAAATAACAATGAAAAAAATTATTATTACCTCTTAAAGTATGATTCATTATATTAATATCTTCTGATATTTGATTTATTATATTATTATTCTCCTGAAATTTAATCTATCATCCTAGTATTCCAGAGCAAAATAGAATTTTTTTTAACTAATTATAAATATCTTAAAATTTAACATAATAACTACGTAGTTTAACAGAAATAAAACATAGCGGATATATATAATATGGATATCAATTAAGGAACATTCAATTCAATTTTGTTAAATATTTGTTTTTTTATCATTTAATTATTGCAGCATATATTACACAATTACCCTATTAATTATGTTTTTCTCTTGAGAAATTCCAATTTGAAGTTTTCATGAAATTATAGTCCGACTGAATAAATAATCTATGATAACAATTTAAGATTGATCCTCTTTGTTGAATGCATTCATATTGATGAAAAAGCAAGGTAGAAAAATAGAAACAATGTGCATATGTCTAACTATTTTTCTTTTAATTAAATAAGAAATTAAAGAGATATAAAAATAGAAATTTCAAAGCCAAAGAGGGGAAAGGAGACAATAAAGCAAAAGAAGTAAGGAGGAGGAGATTGTCCCATCCCACCTCTCTCAATTCCCTATCATCATTGCAATAAGCAGCTCTACTTCCCCCCATTTCTGCTTTATTTCTGTTTCTTTTCTCCTTTTTCTACCTTCTTCTCCCCTTCAATATCTTAGTGGTCGTTCCTTCTTTATAACTGGATTATAAGCCTATTGACTAACTATCAGAGTTATCTCTGGGAGTTAATCAGTAGACTTATAAACCTTTCATTCTTTTCATTTCTTTCCGATATAGAATTCAGAAACGAGCACTTTTTCAAGTTTTGAGTTCTTTTTTTTTTAACATTCGACCCAAATCTTCTTTCATATTAAACCGATATGAAATTCTTCTAGAAATGTTACTAAATCTATCATAAAAATGAGAAAAGAGGCCTCCTTGATGCTTGAAACTGAGGGGTGGGTCATGATTGGAAATGGAAAATAGGGCCACTGACCCCTCAAAAGTGTATAATTGCAGCAGAAAATTAAGCAATATACTTTGTCATTTAGTTGAATAATAATATTGATATGTCTTTGTAACCACGCCATGCCCCCTGTGGCCTAAGGGACCTCCCTTTATTCGACTATGACCCCGAGCCTATGGTCAGCAACCCCTCAAATTCTTTGCCCACATTATCCGAGACCATTGAAATTTGTGGGCCATTTATAAGACTATTTCAATATAAGTATTCAATTATTTTCTTTAATCACCACTACTTTCATTTAGAAGAAAAAATATAACAATCTCCATGTTCAAGAATGCTTGTTCATACCCTTCGAGAATTGTAATGTGAATCTTATGGCAATTAGATTAATGGTGTCTTTTTATGGTCAAAATTTGAAAGTTATAAAGAAATTAAAGAGAAAGATCAAGCCTTTAAAGAAGGTTTAGCCTTAAAGCTCATCAAGGAAATTAATTTATCTTACAAAATTTTGATTTTTTTTTTCTTAACAAATAAACGTATAGAATGCCAATAGAAATTTGATTTTCTTTTTTTTTCGAAACTCAAATTTTTCTTTAAATTTTTATCTGGCAACCAAACAAAAATTTTTCAGATTTTGAATTTCAATTAAAGAGAGAGGGAGAGGGAAACATAATCATCTTTTGGGGTTAAATGGGTTTTACTTAGGATTAAAAATCTGCAGAGTTAAAACTTAAAAAAACTTGATTAAAGCAAAGCAAAAGTGATTTAAGAAGGGCAAAGCAAAAAAGTTAGATTCCTAATTAATACTTAAAATATATATTTCTAAATACTGCTCATTATATTTTATTGATAATTATATAATTTTTTTATAGTATTAAGTACTTAAATCCTAATCCTAATTAAAATTTATTGAAAATATTGTTGGCATAATAATTACGAAAATTTAGAAAACTTAAGAGGAAAGGCTGGTGGTAATGGGAAATGACAAAGGTCGGTGTGAGGCGGTGCAGCCTCTCTGCCCACCTTAATCCAATTGGACAACAACCTGCATAGAATTATTTAGGGTTTTAGGCCATATTTTGTCAAAAATATATACTCATTTACGGTGGCAGAGTCGGATCTCTAAATTAGGATAAAAATATAGAAATTTAATAAAAATAAATAGATAGAAATCTAAATTTAGAGTATAAAAATAAGCTTATAACATTGTTTATAGAGATAAATTTTAAAAAATAATATAAATTTATATACTATTATATATTTTAAAAAGTTAAAAAAGGTTATATTTAATCTAAAAAGGTAATTTACATCACTAATTACTTTTAGATTGATTGGCTTATTCAATTCAATGCCTTGCAAAATATGCTAACCATGTTAATTTGAAAACTTTACTATTTAATTGTATTTAGTAATTTCTATTATTAATCAAAATGCAATTCCTGATATCAGATATTCTACTATCAAAAGAAAACAGATATTATTCTTTATACTCCATAGTCTATGTGATAAAATGTTATATCTAATCACAATGTTAATTATTATTTTTAGTTTATTAGGAGGTGGACCGGTAGCTATCTTTATTTATATATATATATATATATATATTTAATTTACCACAACAGACATATCAGAAAATTCCAATTAGATTGACACTCAGATAGCATCATTATCATCTAAAATGAGACCTAAATATAATAGATTAAAATCTCCTTATATTTACTATAAAAATAATAAATCTTTATTAATATTGGTAAACAGTGACAATGAAACTCAAATTAGACCTCTTACGATTTTTATAAATAAAAATATCAATTAAAACACCGTTTCATGACATAATGTAAATTATTGCTAGCATAGTAAAAATGCTCATATATATTGGTTTAAAAATAACTCATACATGAAAATCACCCCAATTAACAAAATCATATAAACATCAAAGCTGAAAACTTAATACAGCAAAATAATTTTTGTAAAAAACAGTAAGAAAAAAAAGGGTGAAAAGAAGGAAATTAAAAAAATAAAACAGAATTTAATAAAAAGATGGGAAAGCCTAACGAGGAGAAATTCTTCTCCCGAACGAGATAGAGTAAGCATGATGAATTGGAGCATCTGGCATCCAAGCTGGACCCCACACTTTATTTTGAGAGTGGTCCACCAACTCATTGCTACGGTTGGTGGGCCACTCCGATTTTGCTTGCCTAGAGAGAGAGGCAGACTGCAGAAATTGAGAAGTTTTTTCCCAGTGATATTGCGCCTCTAATTTTTATAAACCTGAACTATGCAATTAGGCCTTGATTTTGGTTATTAATAAATTTTCCAACCATATTAGAGTGGTTAATATAATATTCTTATGGAGTTTAATATAATAATTAAAAAGATTATTATAAAAAAAATAATTAAAAAAATGAACATTCTTTAATTTTCTTTCTTTTTCCCCTTCAATTCTAAGCTATTATAGTCTTCTTTGGCTGTCATTTCTATTCAAATTGCTTTTTCACAAATAAAACCTCTTCTTCATCTGCTTCTGTTCTTTTACACGCTCCTTCTCTTATTGATAACACTTCATCTTCTCAATCTCATGTAATTTCATCCTCTTTTGTCATATTCTTCGATCTCTTCCTCTCTCTCTCTCTCTTTCTCTTTGAAGACAGTTAACATCTTCTTTGGTTACTCTTCATCTCTGCTATTCATTCATCAAAATCTCTCTTTTTTCTGTGTATAGCAAAGAACACCAATAAGTTCATGGCTGCCAACAAGTTTGCAACCATGGTGCACAGGAACACCAATAAGTTCACCCTTATTTTAGTCTATGCATTGCTTGAGTGGGTTTTGATCGTTCTCCTTCTATTGAATTCTCTGTTTTCTTATTTGATCATCAAGTTCGCAGATTACTTTGGCCTTAAAAGGCCCTGTTTGTGGTGTTCTAGGCTTGATCATTTCTTTGAGCCTGCTAAGTTCCGGGATTCGTATAGATCTCTTGTCTGTGAAGCTCATGCCATGGAGATTTCCAAACTGGGTTATTGCTCCAATCATCGGAAGCTAGCTGAATCTCAAGATATGTGTGAGGATTGCTCGTCCTCTGCTCGAGGCGATATGCCAAAAAAGTTTGCTTTTTCCCCATGGATGGAGAAATTGGGTGTGTTTCAAGATTTTGGTGGTGATAAGGTAAGTGAATATGCTGTGGTGATTTACAAGTGTTCTTGTTGTGGTGTTAGCTTGGACACAAATTCATTTTATCCTGATAATTTTCTGATCAAGCCTTTCTTGGGTGATTCGGAGAATACCCTGAAAGGAAATCTGATTTTGGGAGACGAAATTGATGATGATATTTATGAAGCAGATCATTCTGATAGGAAAATATCAGATTTTGTGAGTGATAGCTGTGGAGAAAAACAGGGGATTGATGAAAACACGGGAGACGAGGACAGAAACAAAGAGGAAAGAACAGAGGAAAACTTTTCAAGCTTTGTCTCTAGCTTTGATTGCAATGAGAAGGTGGCTGATGACAGTGATAAAGTGGACATAGTTATGGAGAAAACGGAAGAATCGGTCGAGAAGGATGATACCAATCCATCTTGTGACCAGGAAGTGAGGGTTGAAGCTGGTTGCAGTAGAGATGTGTCTAGTGAAATTCAACCTCAGCATCTAGAGTTCTACATTGATCAGGATGATTGCCACTTGATTCCAATTGAATTGATTAATTCCAAGCAAATTTCAGTCAGAAATAAGAGGGAAGAGGATAAAAATTGCGGAGATGAAGATTTTGTTCTGGAGTTTGATAAGCATTCTGGGACAGAATATGAATTGGTTATGGAGGAGAAGAGCAATTTTGAAGAGAAAGTCCCACTTCTTCCCATCTTAGAATGTGAAGAGGAAAATATAATTGCAGAGCTTGAGGCAGAAGAGCTAAATGAGAATGAAAATTCTTCAGGAATGCTTGCAGATTTTGAGTTGGAACAAATTGTCACTGCTCAACCAATTAAAAGCCCTGTCAGTAATGGCGAAGACAATGAAGAATCTCCGGAAATAGCAGGAGAGGAAATGGAATCAGATAACAATGAAGGTGCTTAATTTGATTTAAATTAATCTTGAGTTTTACACAATGCACCATCTTGAATTCAGATCTCTTGAGCTTTTGATGATTTTCGTCCATATTTACAGTGTCTGAAGAAGTAGTTCAAATGCAAACGAATGAACTGGAAGCCGATGGATCAATAGGAACAGAGATTCCTGATCGTGAACCGTTGGAGGATATTCAATCTGAAGGAGTTCTTCCTACATGTTTGTGCACAAGAGAAGACCCTTCAACCAGCAATGCTGATGATCATGGATTGGATGATTATGGTAAGCTTTAATTTCTTCTATTACCATATTTTTTAGCAGTTATAAGAAGAAATTGATAGGTTAAACTGAATAACAAAATCATTGTTAGGTTCAAAGAAAGCTGAAGAAGAAGAAGAAGAAGTGGAATTTAAGAGTATAAGAGTTGAGACAAGTGAACCGGTGAATGAGATTGAGGAAGACAGGATTCCTGATACACCAACTTCTGTAGACAGTCTCCATCATTTACACAAGAAGTTGCTACTCCTCGAAAGAAGAGAATCGGGAACAGAAGAATCTTTGGATGGAAGTGTGATTAGTGACATTGAAGCAGGTGATGGAGTTTTAACTGTGGAGAAGTTGAAATCAGCTCTTAGAGCTGAAAGGAAGGCTTTAAATGTTCTATATGCAGAACTAGAAGAAGAAAGAAGTGCATCTGCGGTGGCTGCCAATCAAACAATGGCAATGATTAATAGGCTTCAAGAAGAAAAGGCTGCAATGCAGATGGAAGCTTTGCAGTATCAGAGGATGATGGAAGAGCAATCAGAGTATGACCAAGAAGCGTTGCAGCTTTTGAATGAACTTATGGTAAAGAAGGAGAAAGAAAGGGCAGAGCTAGAAAAGGAGCTGGAATTATATCGAAAGAAAGTTGAAGACTACGAGGAGAGAGAGAAACTGATGATGCTGAAGAGAAGAAAAGAAAGCAGCACAAGAAGTGCAACTTCTTCTGCTTCTTGCAGCAATTGTGAGGATAGTGATGGACTATCTGTTGATTTCAATCACGAATCGAAAGAAGAAAATGGTTTTGATACCAATCGTGAAAGCGGCAACCACAACACCCCTGTCGATGCAGTTGTATATTTGGAAGATTCGTTGGCTAATTTCGAGGGGGAAAGGCTATCCATTCTCGAGCAGCTCAAGGTTTTGGAGGAGAAGCTTTTCACACTCAGCGACGAAGAACAAGAAGATGATCTACACCAAGAGAATGGGAATGCCTATAATCACCATGGAAAGGAAACAAATGGAGTTGCTAATGGCCATTACAAAGAAATGAATGGAGAACATCATCATCAAGAAATGAAACACATGGGTGCAAAGGCGAAGAGACTTCTTCCACTTTTCGATGCCACTGATGCAGAAGCTGAAGATGGAATGCTAAATGGGAATACAGAAGAAGTTGATTCTGTTAAACTGCTGAAATCAATGAACAACTATGAGATAGACACTAAGAAGCTTGCAATTGAGGAGGAAGTAGATAATGTCTACGAGAGGCTGCAAGCACTCGAAGCAGATAGAGAGTTTCTTAAACATTGCATCACTTCCTTAAACAAAGGAGACAAAGGGACACAACTTCTGCAAGAAATTCTGCATCATCTTCGCGATCTAAGGAATGTCGAGCTTCGTGCAAGGAACATGGAGAATTAATGGAGTTAGTACTACAATGATAACAAGTAATTTCTTATGCCTTAATTTGTTCAAATCTTTTACTTAAATAGTTAACTTCAATTAACCCTTTCAAGTTCAACATATTACTAACAGATTCCATTCGTTAATGCAGACTAAAACAAAGAAAAACAAGGCCAAAATGCTGAATTTTTATGTCATATGGGAAGTCTCTTGATGGAGAGGAAGGCTTCTGCCATGTTCTTTTTTCTCTTTTTTTCTTTCTTATTGGGGTTATTGTGCATATTAAGCCCAAATTTTTGGTGGGTTAATCAAGGTAAGTCATCATCTTTTTGAGGGGGAATGGAAGATGGTGATGAAATTGTGTGTGTAGGATTAGTGAGAACTGAAAATGAAGACAAGCTGTCATTTGTATGTTGTGAGAAAAGGGCCTGGCTTGCAAAGCTGGAGTGGAATGACACAATCATCAAAGATTCCAGTGCCAGGTACATAGCATTAGTGATTTCTTTTTTTAATTTAGACAACTTAGGATTAGGACAATATTCTTGTCTTCTTTTTTAAATATGTTTTATTTTAATATTTGCAAAATAGAGTTATGAGAAGGAAAAGGAAAAGGAGGGGTAAGTAATCCTTCCTTTTCCTTATCATCTTTTGCATCATTTTCATCATATGGGATGTTGTTTATTAATGGAGGGGGCACTTTGTATACTACAATATGTATCTATTTGTAAATTACATAAAAAAAAAAAAAAAGTTGAGTGTTTGTTAATTCTTTTTTTGTATTTATATTTACTTTCTTGTTAAGATTGTATAAAGCATATATATATATATATATATATATAAAATAAAATAGTGATAATCAGAAAAAAGAAGAAATGTTGCTTTCTCATTCGTTGTTGCTTTGAGCATAAAACAAATTAAATCTTGGTAGGTGGAACTCCTCATACCAACACTTTAGTTTTGTAATATTCTGATGATCAAAGCTGTAAAGTCTCGAATTTAGATTTTTAATCGAATTTCTTATGGCAAAAATAAAAATTGAATAAAATAAAATAACAAATAAGTGTTACATGTTTTTTTTTTCCCCAACACAGATGTTTGAGTAAGCAAGAGAAAACGGTACAGTTTTACAGAATCCAAACATGTTGAACAAGTAATTATAGTAGGTATTTTTATTTAATTTGCTGCAGCTGTCCTGAGTTGCCATAGGTAGATGCTAAATGTAACTAATGTTAGAAAACCCACATTCTGAGATTTTAAAAGAAGAGCACATTAATCATTTAAGTGTTTGCCCTTTTTTTTTTTCTTTTCTTTTTGAGCCAGTGCCTACTCATGTTTATTTAAGCAATTTGCATTTATAAATTTTAGTCTCATTTCCTTCTCTTTTTTTCTCATAGTCATAGTCATACAGTAATTAATCCTCTTATGACTCTTATGCTACATTATAATTGAATAAGCTGTCTATAGAGTCAGACTAAATAATTATAAGAGTATATCCAATTGACTCTTTATTTGGACAATGTTTTTTATTTTAAAGAGTCATTTCAATAAAAAAAATTTCCAATGGATTCTATCTTTAAAATTTAGAAAAAAAAGTAAGTTTAACTCTCTATATCTAAAGAGTCAAACTTCACTTTCTATTTTAATTGTAACTAATATTTCTCAACTTTCTATGCATATTCTCTTTTTCCATTAGTGTATTTCTTTAAAATATTTTTCTTTTTTCTCATAATATTAATTTGTATAGAAAAGAATAAAATATAAAAAGTTTATTGGACTTGTAAAAAAATTTTTAGTCTATATATTTTAAAATGTTATAAAATTCTCTTTATTCTATTAAAATATTTTTTTAAATAAAAAGTATTATTGGAGATATTCTAATTCAACTATAGGTTTTCATTATATACTATCATCTCAGATGATAGTTAATAAATCATATTTGTTTATAAAGGTGCAACTTAATTGTAATTAGGCTAAATTACCAAAAAAAAAATCTTAAACATTTTATATTATCACTGTTATATCCAATTTTTAAAAAATTTGAATTTAATTATATATACTTTAAGTTTTGTAACAAATATTGTCTCGGATAGACTGGATCTCACTATAATCCTATGTTGCGATAATCTGAAAAAATACAAAAAAAAAAATATTAAAAATAACATGACATACACGATGAATCTGATATAGATAAAAATTGTCACATGCATAAAAACGGCGCCATTTTACACAATTCAAAATCTAATTTGAAATTGTTAATACTTGAACCAATCAATTTTGGGTATGTTTCTGCGACAATTTTAAATTGCAGTTATTTAATATTGAAAATAAGTTTATAAAATCTTTAAATAAAAGATTTCAAATTGGATTTTGGACAGCATAAAATGGCTCAGAATGAAGTCCAGTCCACTCAAGGCAAGATTTATTACAAAATCTAAAGTATATAAAATTAAACTCATATTTTTAAAGAATTTGATATAATTGTGATAAAAATGTAAAGTTTAAAATTTTTTTAAATATATAATTTAGCCTTGTAATTAAATTATTATTTAACTTTTGTTAGAGCATTCCAACAATGCTCTTAAATTACTTTTTATTATATTATAAAAAAACTTAACTCTATTTTAATTTATCTTGAAAATTTTGTGTATTTCAACAATACCATGTATTTCACTCTATATTCTAAATTTTTTATTAATGTAACTTTCTTAGAATTAATATAAATTTTTTATTAATACAATTTTATTGAAAAATGAGGAAAGAAAAATATAAAAAAAAAATATTAATAAAAAGCTTTTTGCTACTCTTATATTTGACGAGAGAAAATGAAACTTTTAAAAATTATAGGTAAAGAATTTGACTTTAAAATAAAATTCTTTAATATAAATAAAAAGTAAAATAAAGAGGCATGCTGTTAAAACTTTTATAAGTATTAAAGAAGTTGAATCAAAATCATTCATTATTGTTCTTTTTTTCCAATTTTGAGCAAACTTTTAACACTCTATATTAAAGATTTTAGGTGAAAAATTCAGATATAGTCAGTAAATTTTTAAGCTTTATTGTATCCTCAGATTACTATCAAAATGTTGGAGCGCCAAATAGTACCAGCTGATTTGAAATTGGCAAACACTCTTGATTAGGTTAGGATGAAGAATTACCATTAATTTCTCTTTATCTTTCAACCTTTCTTTATTTATTAATTGCAAAATTTATGCTATGGAAATGGAATGATTGCTTAATGTCAATGGTTAATTCTTTTTTTCACGAGTTAAATAGCAATGTCAATGTGTTGTTAGAAAAGGCAAAAATTTAAGGTTAATATACTTTCTCCATGATTAAGGTTAATGCTCTTTACATGTTTTTGCTTTTAGGAGCATCAATTTTCACTTCTTACCAAAAGAAAGATAGTAAGTTGGCATGTCATTTTGGGACAGCAAAATTGATTAATTTGGTCTAAACCTTATTAATAATTCGTTAATTAACCCAATTAATTAATTTGGTCTAAACCTTATTAATAATTCGTTAATTAACCCAATTAAACACCAACCTCACTTATTAGATTACATGACCATTTTCTAGAAGTCCTAATAATTTATTATTTCCACGTGCATTACCATGTCATTTTGTCATGACCCAGGGAACACAAGGCAGGCCAGGACATAGAATTGGGAGCCCAATCCAAGGAGGAATTGGAGTGTGTGGCAGCTTCGTTTGAATTTTAGGTCATATGAAGGCAGCCTTTCTTTTACCCCTTTTTTTTTTTTCTTTTGTATATGAAAAATAAAAGGAAAAATTTTTAAAAATGTATATGATTTAGTACAAAATTCATCTATTTAGTTCGAATTTTAGATATATATTTATTTTAAAATTTTTGAAATAATGTTTTGCCACTTTTCAAAATGTTACCGACTTACATTGAAATAATTGAATTAATTCTGATACCATATAAAAAAAATAAAAGAGAAACAAAATAAATTCAATTTTTGGTAGAAAGATTAAGATGATGTAATTATTATACAAAACCAAATGTTTATCAACTTTCGGCGGTGCTTGCAAAATTAATTAATGACAATTAGAAAGAGGATTAGGTGGGTGTCATTATGTTTGTGAGAGAATTTGTGATGCTAAGATGTCCCCATCCTTATGTACCAAACCTTTCCTTGGTATAAAAGAAATTAATGGAAATCAAACTTCTTGTAATTAATTTAATGATATATATATATATAGCTAAATTTCCAACAAAAAAAAAACCTTAAATTTTTGAGTTTGTATAAAAAAAAATATATTTTTAATTTTTTTAATTAAAATAACAAATTTTTAATATTTTATCAATTTAGACATTTCGATAAATTTTGTAGAAAGAATCGTTGACATATCTAAATTTTCATACAAGAAATTTGTGACGGTTATATATTTCATTATTTTTTTGAGATTTAGCTTGAATTTTAACAATATATATCAATTTTCCAAAGGATCCACTGGATGACCAATTAAGCCTTCTAAACAAGATTTGAAGAAGCTAGCTTCATAAAAAAGGCTATTTCTTTGTTGTGTTACACATTATAAAAATAATGTTATTTTGTTTTATCTTTGAGTCAGATAATTAGTCAGTAAATAAAATGGGAGCCAAAAAATTGAGACATATCAATAATTATTTCTATTAAATTGACCAAAATATATAAAATGATAAAAATATTAAAAAATCGTCCATTTTATTTAAAAAAATCAAAATACAAATTATTTTTTATAGAAACCGTGTGATTTCTTTTTTGACAATTTATCCTGTATATATTTCCCCATTCTTTGTGAATGATTTGGTTTTCCCAACTGCAAATTGAGCCATCATCCCAATTTTACTTACAAATAACTCCACCCTTATGTTAATTTTGGGAAGATTTATGTGGTCAATATATATATATATATATATTTGGCAGAAACAAAATTGTTTAAATTGTCTTTAATTAGTTAAGAAAAACAAGGCATGTGGTTACTTGTTGATTTTCCCAACCCCCAAACAGAAAGCAGGGGAACATTTTTAGAAAAATCTAATGAAAATGATGGATGTGTTAGCATCAATCAAGTCCAACAAATAAATAATTAAGTTTTTCTCGTATGTGTTTGATCACCTTAATTCTTGTTCATTGTAAAGCCCGCCTTACTAGACCTTTTTGCAATAAAAAACTGTAAGTTGACCGAAGTCAATTTTTACATTCGAAAATTTTATAAGTTTCCAAAAAAAAAAATACCTTTTGCAAATTAATGTCAATCCCTCAAAAGTCAAAAGAAGAGAAATAGACCCAAAATTTTTAATTTAATTGGGTTGAATTGGATTCTAATATGAGTTGGTTTGCATTTACTAATCCAACAACTAATTTTTAAAGATTTTTTCCTTATAATTACATCTCAATACCAATTTTTACCTTCATTTTTTTTTACCAATTTTCAACTTATTAGTTTATCATTTTTTAGACAATATTATTTTTTTTTCTTAATTTTTTCATTATATACTTTTTTTAGAATCAATTTTTAAAATATGCTAAAAATTTGCCTTTTTTTCCTGAAAGTTAACTGAGAAAATAAATTCAATTCAAAAAATAATATTTCATATGCTTATAATAAATGTTTAATTTTTCTTTTTTTAATATATATATGCGATAGAGAGGGGAAAGTTACAGAGATGATATCTTTATCTTTATCGTACCGAACATCAATACAATTTCCAAAATAATTTTTTATTGGACTTAATTATTTATTTTACATTTTGAATCCAATATATATTAGCAATTAGATTATTAAAATGATGACTTATTTCTTTTTTTTATATGTAAAATATAAATTAGATTTCATTTATATACAATTGTATTTATCACATAATGTTCGTTAATGTAATAAAAAATAAATAAATAAATACTTGTAACTTGACAAAAAAAAATAGTTTTTTTAAAACTCTCTTCCTCTCTCTCTCATACCACAAAAATATATTTGTTTTCTTTTTTATCATAATAGTGTATATATATAATAATAATAAATTTTAATTGTATTTTCAAAATTTATTACATTGCTCAAAAACATATTAAAAAATAATAATTTGTATTTATTAACAATAAAAGAAATTAAATGAAAATATATTAAAAATTAATTTTATTTAAAAAAGGTAAAATAAAGGGGCACATATACTTTTACACGTTATGTTATGGCTCCATCTTTGCTCTTGATTAATTTAATTTGATTTAAATACACATAAGTTCATTCCTACACTAAATTTGCAGATTGATTATCCAATAAAATGTTGCCACGTAAGCATATATCTCCTAATTTTTATATGGGTCGTTCTCCTCAACTCTTGCCCCGTCATCTTCCCATATAATTTTTATTTTTCATAGATTCCGTGAGAGATAGAAGGAATATTGATAGAAAGAGAGGAGAGAAACTGCAAGGTGTTAACCAGTTAACCCAAAACCTAAGTAATTTTTAAACCAATCCAACTAGCAAATTTAAAATTGGTTAAATAAAATTGACCAAACCCAATAAAAAAGGATTGATTTGGATTGGATAAATTGATTTAGTTGGATATTCAATTTCTTTTTAACAGCCCTAGCACCCTTCTATATATATATATTTTTTACTTCGAAAATAAATTATTATTCCACATAGATATATACTTTTATTTTATTTATTTATTTCAGCGTTAACGTTTTATTTCTATTATTTTGTAACAGTATTTTTTTTGGGTGATTCAGATTGATAAAAATATTTAATCTAATAAATATTACAAATCATATTATGGTAGTTAATATGTTGCAGAACTAGAATCATAAATATTTTAGTCACTATAATCAATTTATTATACTATTAACCTTAATACTGTGAATTTTTTTACTATTTTATCATTAATGGTTTTTAACGGATTTGTATATATTTATATCAATATATTGATATAGTTTGAATCAATGAAATTATTTTATATCAAAAAGAAAGTAAATAAGGGTGTCATCGTGTAAAAGATGGATAAAATGAATCGGGAGTACCAAAATTTTTGTATATATATCAAATTAGTACTAAAAATTTGTTTTGTATCAAATTGGTACCAAAACTTTTCCAATTAGTTTCAGATCATGATACAAAATATTTTTTCGGTTGATTCAAGCTAATATAGACTCTGAATTTACTAATGTATGCCAAATTTATTTATATGGATGCCAAAAAAATGAAACTCAACTTCAAAACATATAAAAATTTTGGTAAAAAAAAAACTCATTTTAACCTGCAAAAGAGGTCGTCCATCATATATACAGATACAGTACTATGATATTTGAGTTATTTACGTAAATCCCCATATTAGTTTAGCAAAATTCGTAAATAACTACAACATAAAAGCTTTCTCACTCCATGGCACTATTTGAATTGAAAAATTTTAAAATTTATGAATTCTAAAAATTTTATTATTTGGTTTGATTATAAAATTTATAGATTGATAATATAATTATCCTTATACTTATATTTGGTTTAATGACCACAATCCATCGATTTAACAATTAATTTCCAATTTTATCCATTATTAAATATTGATCATTTATTATTAATTAAGCATATATAATCAATTTCACTATATATTTAAAAATTTTAAAAATAAAATTAGTTATTTTAAGAATTGAAAATAAAAAAAATAAAAAA